>JACXGJ010005455.1:0-39075 GCA_016801105.1 Esox niger
TATATATATATATATATATATATATATATATATATATATATATATATATATATATATATATATATATATATATATATATATATATATATATATATATATATATATATATATATATATATATATATACTTTTTTTTTTTTACAACACCAAGCATGGGACAAATAACCTAAAAGGACGGTGGCAACAGTGTTAATCAAATAACATCTCAATGTTTACAAAAGTTTGTTTTAAAAGTACTATTATTTCGGAATCCGGCTTTGCGATGACCATGGTTGCGGAATATGTTACATCTCTGCAAAGTTGCTTCCTTTCTAATCAATGACGCTACTAATAAGTAGCATATCATGCTATTTTTTGCATATTAATTCATGTTATATATGCAATGTTGTTTTCACACTGTCTTGTACAACTTTCATCCACAAGAATGAGGTTAACCCATGCTAGATTCCTCAGAAGCAATATATGTAAGTTCTCTACAGCTGAGCCAATGGTCTCTCCTTTTCTCTTCAAGAGTATCTGACAAAAGTGGACTTGGAGGAAGAAAGAGTACGCCAGGAAAACAAAGCGTGGGAGGAGTTTGAAAAGGGAGAAGAAAAAGCCAGGACAGTGCCGGAACTGTTGAAAAAGCTGGACAGACCCGATCAGGTGCCATTACACTACTGTGGAGGGCTCAACCTTCTGTCACAGACCATTACAGACTGTGAGTACCCTGTCGGACTGGGGGGAGGTTTGCCCGTCCCTCCTCCATCCTCTTCCCAATGTTGATTTTTGCTGGGTTTCCCAATACCCTCTTCCTCCTGTCCTGTGGGACGGATGTCACTGAACGTTCCTTCATGTCAAGGAAGGGCAGAGTTGATAGGTGGGATTACATGTTCTTATGGTTCTAGGAGTTGAGTAAAGAATGCAGTTCATGTATGCTTACTAAAGGGAATTGAATGACTGCAGAGACCTAATGATACTGCTGGTTAAGCTCAATTTGTTATCCTCTTAAAATGGAAGACCTGACCTGACCCAAACCCTCTGTTGTACTGATTTCTCTTCATGATTCATTTTGTTAGTTCAGCTAGTACCCAATATTACCCGGCCGAGGTGCTGGATAGGTCACGATGCATTTGTTTACACTCATCAATTTGCGAGCTGTTTTTTCCAATACCTCATATTGTTTGGTGCGCAGAGGTCAGGGTACATTTTGTTAAAAGTTGTGTAGTGCTGTCCAGTAAGTAGAGTACAGGTGTTCAACAGAGCTCTTCGTCTCCGGCCCTGGAGGGTGGAGAACACTTTTATTATATGTTTCTAGGTACAATTAGTACTCACATTTTGTCCCAGGCCTGAGTTCTTCCCTGATTAGAAGGATGAAAAGTGTCTCAGCCTCCAGAGCCAGATGTCACAGTCTTGATGTACTAAATTTAGTTGAGTATTTTTATATCCTTTTTCACGTCTTACATCATTTCATTTACAAATGTTTCCATTGTATTGGAAACATGCACGATAATGTGAGAACATTTATGAACTAATAATCAAGGATTTTACTGGTAAACTAGATAACATTTACAGTTTGACTAGATAACATTTCCATTCCTCAAAACTGTATATTTCTCTCCTCAAATGGATGAATAAAGTTGGTCAGAAGGAATACTGCCTTTTTGACTGATTTCAATGAGAGGGCAAAAGTTGCATAATTCACAGTTGAACATGACCATGGAACGTGGAAAAATCTGTCTACCTCACTTCACCTTCTCTGTTCTTCCTCAGATGTTTTTCCCCTCTTCTCCTACATTTCGTAGCACACAAACCTGGCCTCTCCATTAATATAAGGGAAATAGCTTTTGCTCTAGATACTTTTTATTTATTCTACTCTCTCCTGACCTTGACCTCCAGGCATTGTGTTTCTAAAGCCTGGCCATGGGCTCTCATTGATGATGTATGGGACACTCAGGCAGGCAGAAGCCTCCCTGCCTTGATGTTATCTGCTCTTCCTAACAGGCACTGGCCAGTCTCTATTTCGATTACACAATGGCTTCAATATCATCCAAGCCAACAACACAGTAAGAAGGTAAGGTGACTAGAGAGTTGTCACTGACAGACAGTGGCAGCAACCCACCTATCTAGCTTTATGACAGACTTACTGACTGTCTGGATCCACAAAGATGCTAGATTTTATAGTCATACACTTTCTGTATGTTGTTATTTATTTGCAAAAGAAAATGAGCTCCTTTTAAGATGAATAAAACATAAAGTTCTGAGCAACACACAAGGTATTATTAGAGTATTTTGTGTTGTGAATGATGAAGCAATAAACCCCTCATATTATATTAGGGACCTTATTAACCTAAAGTCAACCACATATTTATTTGTGAGCTGTTGTGGATTTATGGACCTATTGCAGGTCAATATAATTTGTCAGAAAAGTGGTTCTGAGAAGAAACATGTTGTGTACGTACAGAAAACCTTTGTATTGCTTTCTTTTACAGTTGCCTGTTGCAAAAATTGAAAGCACAATGCGCAGAGGAGCTATGCATGTCTGTACTGAAACTGTGGAACGTGATTTGTGATGGAAATGGTTTGTATATATAAACTAGTATGATCATTTTTGTTTTGTTTTTAGAGAGAAATAGATGAAAAAGAAAAGTATTAAAGGTCAGTTTAAGTATTTCCAGTGTTCTCTCATTATTCAGCCTGTTATGCATCTTTATTATCTTTAATAAGTACCTATGTTTGTTGTGCAGTTACACAAGCAATGTGTGATTTTAAGCGTTTGAATTAATCATATAGCTATTGGTCCCCTAACAATAAAATGTATACTTGTTTTGTCTTACATATCCCCAAAAATAAGATTGTTTTACTTAATTTGTTTATTAAGAACTTCATTGTTATGACTTTGCAGCTTAAAAACAGCGTTAATCCACTATTTCCTGTTAATGCTTTTTTGTTTGTACAACAAACTGGCCCAAAATTTGTCAGCTCTTTTTACATAGAATATATAATTGCTCCTTCATCTCCCAAACAGAAACAAATCAAATACTCATGTACGGCTGTCCAAAACCTGTTATGCTAATATCAGAATTGAGGGAATACATTTCACTATAAAATATAGGGAGTTAAGGAAGCAAGTGCAATTATATTGCTGTGATTGAATTTAAAGCAGGCCTACGAATCCTTACATTTCATGTATCATACCGTCCCATGACAACTAGCTTTTAAATCTGTCCAAGATTAAATTCTACATTTACCAGAACTGTCGCTAGAACTGTGACATTGCTAACGGTATATTTTCCCCCGGGCTGCTCTCTCTCAGATGAAAACCAGAAGATGCTAATGAGTTGTCCGTTCTCCCAAAACTACATTGTTGACTTGTTACTGTCGGGAACGGCAGCGGTGCGGAGAGAATGCCTGGCGTTGCTTTGTTTGTACTCCCAAACTCCACGAGGAAGATCCTTGGCCATTGACAACCTCAATCTGCCAATGTAAGAGATGCCACACCAGTATTCACATGTATTGGCTGAAAACTGCACACTCGAATGATTTTACATCTGCGTGACTTCTTTCAGCTGTTAGTTTCTATTGAGAGGATAGGGAAATCAAAACGTAAATGCGGTTTGTTGTAGTTGTGGGATTGCAATAAGTTGTAACTGTAATTAATGCATATGTCATTTTGTTGTCAATCCCTTGTGTCATATGCAAATTGAACACTGGATTTAGTCATGTATTAGACTTGATCATTTCCGCAGTAAACACAGCTACCTGCTATTCAGACGTAGTTGCATCCATTTTATTTAAGGAGTAAACAGTTGCATAGCCAGTAGAATTGTCTTAAATTGAAGAAATGTGAGTTGTTTGCAAAAGGTAATGTTTTCTATTTCTCACACAATGATGCAGGTTGGTGGAAACCTTGATTGTGTCCATTTCTACACAGAAACCAGTAGAAACCACTGTGCTGACAATTTTGGAGAACTTTGCAACAGACAAAAAGTATGTACACTAGTTCTTATCTTATTTTCCTAACTAAATGGTATGCTATCACAGTAGACAGTCCTATGCAGACATGCCTGCAGCTCCAGCTGTCGAGGTTGGAACTTGGGAGAGGGTGTCATTTTTAGCTGAGTGAGATATTTGTTCACCTGTTTTGCACACAAATTGCCAGCTGGCCAGAATAAACTAGCAAGCTAGTTGGGAAGGGCTCATCAGGTACGCTGACTGAACCGAATCCATTCATCTTCACTGGACGTTATCAGTTTGGGTTCCTCACATAGCTACCCTATTACATTATGGAAAACACACACAGTACACACAGAGATACTCTGCAGAAGTTAAAAAGGTTCTGACCATGACCCGCTAGGGTATTGCCATATATCATCGGCGTACATATTAAAGACCTATTTAATTTCTTGTGGCTGGACAGTAAGCGGGAACCTGGATAATTCAAAGTGGGTTGACACCCCAATCCATCACTGTGTGCTTCTCCACTGTTAATCTCACTTGAAAGCCTAAAGGCCACTCCGCTTCCACACTTGTACTCGTCACTGATGGAAATAGTCTGCCCCCGTGCCCTAATGAGTGGTTCCCAACCTTGTTCAGTTACTGTACCACAAACAAAATGTTGCTCTGCTCGGACAACCCGGCAAGTACCCCCTCATGTTCATTTTTCTAGTAAGCCTATGGTGGCAGGAGTGTTCTTATGAAGTGTTGTCATGTACCCCCTGTGGAGAGGCCAAGTAGCCGCAGGGCTCCTTGTACCCCTGGTTGGGAACCACTGCCTTTAGTGACACCCTGATCCTTATGTAATGACCCTGGTGGCAAACTAGAAATGCAATATAGTGTCACTTTTGGATGCAGCAACTGAAGGAGTCTGGAAACTACCGAAATAAAATGTCATTAATTATTCAGATGGAAAGATCATGCAGAATAAATGTTCGTTAACAAATGGTATTACATTTCGGGTCTCGGTTAATGTTTGTCACAAACTAGAAAAGTTGAACTACAGTAAACCAAGGCTCCAACTCCCGTATAATTACAAATTATTTCAGGTTCCTGATTATGCATGATTTATTTACTTTATTAGAAACTGCATAGAATCTGGCCATGTTAGAGTCAAGGCCAAGTCTCAAGTGGGAGTCAAGGCCAAGTCTCCAAAGTTATCTGGACATAATCTGTCCAACAAATTGATAATGTGTAGCGCACAACACGAGTTGCGTGAACCTCATGTCTTATATAAGGCATGTCATATTTTATGGCTTTTATGCCAGGACCATGCAAACTGTCTGAATGCACAGTGCCAACTTAACAAATTGGTAGTGGAGGAATAATGGTCTGGGGCTGTTTTTCATACTTTAGGCCAGGCTCTAGTTTCACTGAAATCTTAACACTGCAGTATACAATGACACTAGACATTTCTGTGCTTCCAACTTTGTGGCAACAGTTTTGGGGAAGGCCCTTTCCTGTTTCAGTATAATAATGACCCAGGCAAAAAGTGGAATTATTTGTCAAGTTGGATTTAAAAGAACTTGGCTGGCCTGCACAGAGCCCTCAAGAGACCTCAACTCCATCGAACTGCTTTGGGATGAATTGGAACACTGACTGTGAGCCAGGTCTAATAACACCACATCAGTGCCCAACCTTACTATTGGTCTTGTGGTTTGATGGAAACAAACCTCCAGAGTGGAGGCTGTTACAGCTAACCCTCCCTATTAATGCCCACTGTACTTCTGTATTTTGCAATTTTTGTGTGAGATTTCAGAGCCGTTAACTTGGAAACTATGCTTCGGGGATTATTAAAAGTTTGAGATGATTATTATAGTTTTTCTAAAACTTTCACCAGGACTTCTTTTGTTGACTCCTTGATCATCATGTTGTGGTGAACAAGGGGGTTGAAATGGTGTGCAAATGCTCTCTTACATTTGTAGGACTATTTGAGTACCAGTAGTCCTTAATTGTGATCATGTAACACTGTAATTATACACAGTTGGAAAATATTTAATTAGATGACTTAAGAAGGGAGTTGGCTGCACCACAGCTTATTTAGTACTTATGCAACCAAAACTTAAGTTCATGTCATTGTGTTACGCAATGTGCGTGGAGGAAAAAGAAAACCAGAGAATTGTTTGAGGTTAGGTACAAGATGCTAGCCAAGCATGGGCAATGTAAATGCTATTTCCAGATACTTTGATGTTCCCTCTTCCATCATATGTAATGTTTACAAGAAATTCAAGGTCCATTCCACTGTAGCCAACCTTCTGACAGGAGAATGACTCCAAACACACTTCAAAAAGACAACACTGGACTGCTCTAAAGTGACCGGCAATGAGTCCAGATCTAAATCCTATTGAAAACCTCTGGCAAGATCTGAAAACAGCAATTGGGATGCACCCTTTAAATCTAGTAGAACTGGAGGAGTTTACAAGACTGGGCCAAACTACCAATATAGAGCTGCAGGAAGCTCATCCATGGATACAGGAAGCAGTTGATGGATTGTTGTTTTGCCAAAGGCTGTGTCAAACGTGTCAATTTTGTCAATGGCAAAAAAAAGGCCATCTGCGGGACATTATACATTACAATTTTATAATGTATAAAATCTGTTACAGATTTTGTATGCAGTTAAAAGGAAGGTTCACATCATCAATAATGCTCCCTTTCTCAAGTCTACTGGTAAGATATTTTTGTTAGAAAATACATCATTTTACTTATTTTGTTTCTGCAGTAGTTTAGTCTGGTCTCAAATCTGTCATGCCATAACTAACAATAACAGTTCGGAAAGAAAACAGCACATTTAGTTCAACCATTTTTTGGCAAACGTATTGACAGCAATCCACATGCAATGTATTGGCATTCATTTCTGCTCCTCTGAGGTAACTCACTGCCATCACATGATTATGTATACAGTGCTACCAACAATAATATCAATTAAACATTATTAAAAGCAATCCCCTTAGGCAACGAGCAGGATTCGCAGTACCGACGACAAAAGAAACAGAACTAAACAGGCAGAGGCAGGGGTGGTTGGTGGATTTGACCCACATGCTGGCATCACCACCAGCATACAGCTGACCAATTACCACTCTGGTCCTTGGCTGGACGGGCTACACTAATTAGTTGCCTATAGATCACAAACCATTCTGGAACCAGATATATATGTGTAAATATGTATATGTGTGTGTGTGTGTATGCATATATAATATATTATATATATATATATATATATATATATATATATATATATATATTATTTGTATTATTATTATTATTTTGTCTTTGTGCTTTACTTTCAGAGAAACATCACCACGTGCAACCAGCATATTTTCCCATGGCTCATATCAACAATAGGCCTTATGATTGTTAATCATGATGAGATCCGTAAAGACGTCGCCAGCTGTCATGAGTGTTGGCCAGCCTTTCTAATCGCCATGGTGAAGAATATTTCTGATGTATTTTTTTACTTGCTTGTTTTAATTAAGCATAACTTTGAAGCAACAGCACATTTTGGGCCTATTTTGCAGACCCTGATTAAGTCTAGTCTAGGACAAGTTCAATCAAGTTCAATTGAAAACTCCAGAGATCTTGCTGTTTTAGTCCTAGACTAGGCTCACTCTGTGTCTGTGAAAACAGCCCTTTATGCACACCTAGTCTTTCTCTTTCCAATAAAAAAGGTTTTAGAAATGTCACAGTGAAAGTCATTAGTTGGAAAAAATAGCTGAATTACATTTCAGACACAAATGCATATATTAAACCAGTCCCATAATGTGTTGCATTGTGGTTCTCACATACAGGAGCAGTGTACACTTTGTGAATACAGAGAGATCCTTTATCCCCTTCTGGGACTGATGATCAACCTCTTCAGTGTTTCTTACCCAGCCCTTCAGGTACGATTTATACAGATACACATCCCAAGTGTCACACTATTTCAAACAAAGTGCGCTATATGAGGAACGAAGGGTGCCGTTTGAGACCAAGTCTTGGAGACGAACTCTTAGATTGACTGGGCTTTTGCCTGCCCATCAGGGTATGAAATCATTGATCTGAGGAAGAGGGTGGGAAATGACGGAGCCGAGAGGAGGACTAACGGAGAACAAAGACAGCACTGAGAGCCCTTGTCAGCCCCTTCGGTTGAATCGTTATCACCCCTATGAAAAAGTCATGTGTACGTTGGATCACGCCGTCCCCTCCATTTCTCCTTTTGTCTTGCAGGAGCATATGGTTCTGATCAGCGGTAGATGCATGGGCCTGTTGAGTGATCCCGATGGGGGCATCATCACAGTGAGTGGTGTGAATCTCACGCCCCCGTCACCCGTCCACCGTCCCCCTAGCAAAGCTCTACTGACTGGACCAACACCACTGACAACTATCAATCTCTAACTAACCATCCATATAGGCAGATGGAACAGATGGGAATTTGGAGAGTGCAGCTTGTTTGAGAACTAAGCCAAACTCCAAACCGCTGACACTGTCGAAAGTAGTGAAAAATTACCCGTGAGCAACTACAATCTGGATGTACCATACATTTCAATGGATCTCTCCCTGTGTGACACTGATGAGCTGCCTCTGGGTCAATAAGCGTAACAGAATATCAACAGCAGGTGTTATTGAATTAAACACTAACTTTGATTAATTTCCCACTAACTGAATGTTTTTTCTCAGAGAGCCACAGGTTTGCTGAGTGTTATTCTCCCACACTCCGCTGCGGCCACTGAGGACTCTCTACGTAGAGGTGTCGTGGGGTCGATGCGGAGGCTACTCAAAGTAATGCCTAATATAATGTCTTGCCTTTCTTACTTTCTTTGTTGTTTTTGACTGATCACTGCCTGCCATATTCAAGGGCCTTCCATTCTTCTCTGACTGCTCTCTCGTTTTTATCTGTAGCTCAAAAGGTGTCCTTGATGAAATAATCTGCAATGTGTTGTGTGGATCGATATTCGTCCGTCGGATTCAGTGTTTAAAGATATGGGTGAGAGAAGTATTTGTTTTGTTCCATACAGGGATCAGGGAAAGTCACCAGGAAATATGCCATCAAGACCCTTGCAACGTGCACAGCTACCAGTCAAACAGCGCAGGAGGAGTGGGTAAAAGGGGACAAAAGTAAGATCCACTTCTGATGGATTTATCTTTATAATCTACTGTTTTACTGATGAAAGACAACAACACATTGTGGAGTAACATGTGCGTATACAGGACAGTGCCTTCGAAAGTATTCCGAACCCCTTCACTTTCTCTTCATTTTGTTGTGTTAAAGACTTGATTCCAGTTTTTGATTGCCATCCACAAACCTATAATGACAGAATTCTGTGCGTCATTGTGAATTTTGTAAAACAGTCACAGCTTCAAGTCTTCTAAGATAAGCTACCAGCTTTGCACATCTACAGTTGGGCAGTTTTCTCATTCTTCCTTGTACTGTAGATCCCCTCAAGCACTGTCAGATTGGATGGAGATTGTCAGTGAACTGTGACCTTCAAGTCTGTGCTTGGGCTTGGACACTCTTCGGGTCATTGTAGGGCTAAAAGATGAATCTTCTATGAGTCTTAGGGTCTTTGTGCTCTGAATCAGGTTTTTGTCAAGGAATTTTGCTCCTCTTTTTTATTTTGCTCTTTCCTTCTGACCTGTCTCCCAGTCCTTGGTTGTCTGTCTAGCAGGTTCTCCCATCTGTGAAGAGAAACTGATGATCTGTTGGAGAGGCCATTGAATTCATGGTCATCTCTCGGATCTTCTTATCCTTGTAATTAGTTTGGCTGGGTGCCCAGCTCCAGGAAGAGTCTTGGTATTCCCAAACTTCTTCCATTCCACAACAACAGAGCACATTGTACTCCTGGGAATTTTCAATGCTTCATCAGTTGTATGCTTCGACAGCACTGTCTCTAAAGTCTACAGATAATTTCTTACTTGGTGACTTCCATGACTTGTTTTTTGCTCAGACATGAGACATTAATATTGGTGTGTATTTCGAAATCAAGTCTAATCAATCGAATTAGCCACTGATGAACTCCAATCAAGTAATGGATAAATCTCCAGGATGGTCTGGGATGCATCTGAGCTCAATCTGCACTTACATTTCACAAAACTGTAAAATTAAACACTTAATTTGGGTAGTGATGGCAGCAAAACAATATTTCAGGGAGAGAGTAACTTTTTAAAGGCGCTAGATTGGTTGTTTTTTAAAAGGCACTTTATCTATTGGTTGGTTTTTAAAGGGACTATATCTATTGGTTGGTTTTTAAAGGCAGTATATCTATTAGTTGGTTTTTAAAGGCACTATATCTATTGGTTGGTTTGTGTGTGTCAGCACGTTTTTGCTATGTTCATTCAATCACGCATGTGTTTCAGTTGGGCAAATACAGTTTGTTCTGTCATCAGGGCTTCACACTCTCAGAAGGCTCCTGGGCCCCGGCAATGACGAAGTGGTGGCTGGGAATGCTGCCTTGTGCCTGGGTCATTGTCTGGAAGTGCCAGGGGTTGCTAGTAGCCTCCTGGGCACTGATACTGTCCTTGTTCTCCTCCGCCACGCTGCGGGCAATGCCCAGAGGAGTGGTGTGCAGCAGAATGCTGCCATCGCTCTAGGGAAGCTTTGTAAAGCAGAGCCCAGGTACTTGTTGGTTAATCACATGCACACACGTGAACACTATTATTATTATTACTATGCATGAATCAATATGTATGGGCCAAAAATGCATGACATTATCTACATTAATCACAACACACACAGGCACGAACAGACAGGTTATGATTCTTTGTCCTTCTAGTGATCCCAAACATTGTTCCCATTTCACATTGGGTTTTCACTAATCACTAAAGCCAACCTCTAACCTTAATCCATAAAACCAAACCCTGAAATGAATTCTAACCCTAATAGAAACGTTTAGCCTAATATAGCCTTTTTCCAAATGGGGTCCGGCAAAACGGATTTATTTCCCTGTCCTTGCTAGGAGTTTTGTTCCCCACAAGGACAGTAAAACCTGCTCACCCACAAACCCAAATGATATAAATCACAGTTGAGCTTAAAACTCCTTTTATGCCAGGTAGTGTCCAGCACTGCCTCATCCCTCATCCAAGTCTGTTTGCCCTGAAAAGCAATTCATAATGAATACACACTCAGGGCCATTAGCGTTTCTGCAGATCTCTTTATCTGCTTTGAAATGTGACTTACCCTCTGACCTTACACACAGTTGAACACTGCTCCCTGCCAAAGGGCTTGGTCAGTATTCATTGCAGTAGAAGTGAATATCTGTTCCTCGCCCGCCTAAGCTCTGTGGTATTGTAGACAGCAGGCTTCGGCAAGTTGTTTCTCTGCTGCTGATGTGGATGTGCCTGTTGTCTAGTTCTATGGCTGGTGGCTGGAACAACAGGCTCTAAGTTTAACTTGAAAGAGAGGCAGAATAGAGGAACACTACCATGTTAGTTAAATGAGATTATTTATTAATTACTACAATTTTTACTCGTAATATTTTTACCTGGCATAGCCAGAAGAGGACTGGTCACACCTCTGAGCCAGGTTCCTTTCTAGGTTTCTTCCTAAACTGTGGCCCCTTTTAGGGAGTTTTTTCCAGCCACTGTGCTTCAACACTGTTGTTGCTGTCTCCTTGGGGTTTCAGGCTGGGTGGTTTGTAAAAGCACTTTGAGACAACTGCTGATGTACAAAGGTCTTCATGAATACATTTGTATACTGATTGCTTGACTACTTAGTCAATACTTGCCTTTCCATGACAATGCAGTTTAGGGGAGACTAGTGAATAAAACAAGCTCCAACAAAAATGTAAACGGGTGTGATTATATTTGCTTAAATTCATCTTGTCTGTTTTTCTGTTTTTGTTTTCAGACACTTGGCAAAACTCAGAGAACTTCACGGATTGGAAATACTTCACTCGTGTATGAAGCTGATCACATGAGTCTCTTCAGCCAGCCCAAAAAAGACCTCAGTCTTTTTTTATTTCTTCTGTGTGAGAACAAGTTCACAGATGCCATTTAGAAACAACACCTTTCATTCAGCATTTTGGGCTTAACATATCCTGAGGCAACCATGTTTTAAGTAGCTGTTTCCTAAACCTTTATAATAGCGTGCTTTCGGATTGCCATGTACCCCCTGCGTTCTTGTATGATGCCCAAGGACAATGTATACTATGTCTCACCTCATATGTTTTTTTGGAATTTCCAGTTATACAACAAACTGGTAAATCGAAAATATCTCCTCCCAGCTGGCTTGATATTTAATATATAAAGTGGTTATTTAAGATGTTTCAAGGGTGAGGCCAAGTGAAGGCTTTTAAAAATATATTTATTTTCAATTGGATTTTGTTTTTCTTTGACTTTACATAAACAGGGTCATAGAAGTTTGCTTGGTTGGTATTAGGTGTGCAGGTGTTGTATCATTTTTATGAAGAAAAGGGAAACACTCATTCTGTAGTCAGTTGCTGAAAAGAATAAAAACTGAAAGACATTCCTCATCAATAGTCCTTTTTAACATTGGTGTAATCAGAGATGGTCATGTGTTACATGATTATTTCTGCACTGTCCTTCTGTCCAAAACATATTTTTTTTAATTTATTGCATTTGTAAGTTGCTTTTCATTATAGATGAATAATGTGCATGAAAAAGAAAATAATAAAAGAAAATAATATGAAATGAATGGAAGAACTATAAGATAAAAAATGTATATATATATACAGCTCTAAATACAATTTTGAAACCACTGCAAAATTATCAGTTTCTCTGGATATACTTTTCATAGGTATGTGTTTGAGTGAAATGAAATTTTTTGTTTTATTCTATAAACTACTGACAACATTAATCCCAAATTCCAAATACAAATATTGTCATTTACACAATTTATTGGTAGAAAATAACATCTGGTCAAAATAACTGTATCCCTCTGCCAGTAAAGCCAGAACTGAACCCTTCTTTTCCTCACCCAAAGCTTTTCTTTTCAACTCTTGCTGAATTGTCATGCTGAATAGTTATTTTTTTATTCAAATTACCTTTGAGGTACTACTTGCACAGTTTTTGCCATCCAGCTGGTCCTATTGCAAGAGGACAAAAATGACCCCAGCAGTGGTTTTTATACTTTTCCACATTCAATTAAATTTAGTTCAGGTAGCCACCTAACCAATACCTCATTAAGTAAAATGAGGTCTGCCTGTGTTGGAATTTAACAGACACTGGAATGGAATGGCTGCCCTACATGTAGAGATGCTGATTTAAGAAAAACTCGGAGAGGTCTCTTAATTTTTTTCCAGAGCTGTGTAAACTGTATATACGGAATATATACATTGAACACAATTTACAATAAACTTAAGATTCCATATATCGTAATGTACAGTATAATGTGATTCAAGGGGAGGATAGTCCAACTGATTGGTGCGTATTTAAGCCTGCTTTAAAAGCCACCGCTGTCTGTGCAGCCCTTAGGCTCTCAGGAAGGGAGTTCCAGAGGTCAAGTCCAATGTAGGAATAGGAGGCGTCTGCCAGTTTTCGGGTTCATGGTACATTGAGCAGAATAGTGCTGCTGGACTGTCGAGGATGTGGAGGTTCATAGGGGGAGAGCAGGTCATAAGTGGACTGGTCCCAAGCCATTGATAGCTTTATTGACTAAACGGATCATTTTAAAGTCAATTGTTTGAGGGACAGGAAGCCAATGAAGGTCAGCGAGGAGAGGTGTGATGTGGGCAGGTTTATTTGATTGTGTCAGGATCCTTGCAGCACTGTTTTGACTGAGCTGTATTATATTCATGGAATTAGCTTGCAGGAACCACTAGTACTGCATTCCCATAATCAATTCAGGAGAATATAAATGAATGGATGAGCTACTCTGCATTAGAAAAGGTGAGAGATCTTAGGCGAGCGATGTTCTTAAAGTGAATTTTTTTGTGGGCCTTAAAAGAAAGAGTAGGAACACCATTTAATGTAGAGTATTGCCAGAAGGTTGTAGTTATAAAAAAAATATTGTAGTACAACACAACTCAGAACCTCACTAACAACATTACAGTATCTTAGTGTTTCAATGTGGGGGGGTTAAGGGATATTTACCCCCGAAAACTAGGAGATTCCTATCGATAACATCTGAACGCTGCATAACACACAATCTATACACAGCCACACATTAGCTTCATTGTTTGTTTAAACAATGTAGGTTGTACTACATTTTGTTGTTTGTTGTTTAGTTGTTATTAATACCTTTGTGTAGACCCCAGGCCCAGATTATTAGTCCACAAAGTAATTAAACTCACAAATTAGAACTACAAAATTCCATTAAGTTTATTACAAATATTGTATTTGATAACAATACAACAAGGAAATGCTAAACGGATAATTCACTAATGATGCAATGCCATTTCAACTTGTACATGACTAGCAAGTTTGAATTTATTTCGAGAGGGCCCTCCTTGGGACAATTTAATATTGTTGTCAAAGGTTTTTGTGTTTTAAAGAAAAAAGTTATTAAAATACCTCTCATTCCACATTTAGCAATGAAGATCCATTTAAAATTGTACGCAGAGTAAAATGTAACATACTATGATACCAAGCATATCAAACATCTTTAGTAATAAGCATATAAAGACAAATTTACAACATACCTGGTCAATTCCCAGGATATTTTTTACTATTGAGAATTCAGGCTAATTGAAAATGTGCTATTGACTACCGTAAGCCGTGGATTGATGGTCCAGCATAGATGTTGTGAAGTGATCAATGACATACCGACTGTGCCCACGTGCCGCCTGGAGCATTGTTTCCTTCAATGAGCTTCAACTGAATTCTTTCTGGGGGATTCGAAAAACTACACAAGCCTCATTACTGGTTTTCTGCGGAGAATCTTCTAACTCTTCATGCTTTATCTGCCAACCTGTTTTTTCCTAGTAGTATTTTGCCCTGATCTCACCTGAAAGTCCTATTGATTCCTCCTGCTAGCATGCCATCTAACAATTACCTGGGAATCCTAATGACTCCTCAGGCCATATCAACCTTAGTGAGGTAAATAATATATATTTGCAGCAAATAGCCCGGCAACCAGGAACAATCACATTGTGAATGGTGGTAATTTCTTCACAATCTGTAAATGTTTTCACATTATTCCATTGCAAGATGCCTATAAACTCTACTGGTTTGGCAAAGAAATTGCTTGGAAATTGGGTCAAATGTAGTTGGCCTGATATCTACTAAACTGGTGATATATGTTGGTCTTTCCTTAAGTTGGATTCAACCTCTTGCACATTGAATATTTATAATGATAGGATAATACTTTATTAATCTTTGACAATAAATGTACAAACAAACAGAAATAGCGGCAATAAATATCTATTTTTAAAAGTGCCAATATACAAACTGAGCAATATAGCTCTATGAAGGTGGTGGGTATATACTGCACATTAGTTTGGAATTATTTTGAATACATTTCAGACCTGACTGTAGGTAACAGAGCCTGGTTGTTGGCTAGCTTGTTTAGTTTTTTTTTTTACTAGATTCTCCTTTCCATCAAGCAACTATGGTCACATATTACTAAGAACCCATTTCCAAAAAGGTTGCTGTGTAAAAATGAAATACAAGCAGAATGCAAAGATCTGCAAATCATTTAAACCCTGTATTCAATAGAAAATTGTACAAAGAAAACATGAAATGTTGAAACCGAAAATGTATACTGTTACTTTGCAATACAAAACTAATTACCCGGTGGAACATCTCATAACTGATTCGGTAAATTGGCAACAGGTCATTAAAATGATTTGATATAAAAAAAACAGATGAATCAGACAGGATAAATCTTTCAGAAGCAAAGATGGAGATGGATTCACCACTCTGTGAAAGACTGTGTGGGCAAATTTTAAAATAACATTACTCTGCATAAAACTGCAAAGAGTTTGGTGACCTCATCTACAGTACATAATATCATTAAAAGATTCAGAGAATCTGGAGAAATATGTACGCAAGGTACAAGGCCGAAAACCAATTTTGGATGGCAGTGATCTTCAAGCCTTCAGACAGCACTGCATTAAAAACAGATAATTCTGCAGTGGACATCACTGCATGGGCTCAGGAACACTTACAAAACCATTGTCTGTAAAGCAGTGATCTTCAAGCCTTCAGACAGCACTGCATTAAAAACAGATAATTCTGCAGTGGACATCACTGCATGGGCTCAGGAACACTTACAAAACCATTGTCTGTAAACACAGTTGTCGCTGCATCCACAAATGGAAGTGAATATCTACCACGCAAAGAAGAAACCAGATATAAACTAGATCCAGATAAGCTGCCGCGTTCTCTGAGCCGAGGACATTAAAATGGACTAAGGTGACATTAAAATGGACCATTGGTCTCCTCAGTTCCCAAACGCTTACAGAGTGTTGTTAAAAGAAGTGATGCAACACAGTGGTAACCATGCCCCTGTCTTGTTTTTTAAAGGTTTTGCTTACATCAAATTCAAAATCGCATATATATTTCCAAAAACTAACATTTCTCGGGTTCTACATTTGATATAATGTCTTTGTTCTATTTTCAATTAAATAGAGGGATTAAATGATTAGCATTTTATGCAGTGAACCAATGTTTGGAAACAGGGTTTTAAATAAATGTTAAGAACAATGAAAACTACTGCAGTTTCTGGTAATTCATTTTCTGGTGATTGCATTTGTTGACAGCCAGGTACCATGCCAGGTGTTTTATTATTTTGTTATTTAACACATTAAAAGTGTATGACATAATTATTCTGACACACAAAGAGCAAAATGGCATTTTATATGCACATGCACTTACACACAGTAAAAAGTGTAGGTAGCCTCGTCCTGTACAACACAATAGATCAATCAATGGTCCATATCAAACAAGATAGTTTAATTTACCTTCAGCCCAGCCTTCATCTGAATATATTGGTGTAGTTCATCCCAGAGTAATCCAAGTAACAAAATATAAGTATTTGCAATATATATTTCAAGGAACAGAAATGCTGCCCATCTCTGTGTGTGATGAAGAGAAAAATTCAACCTCCAAGAAAAACCATGGTTGTATCTTAATTATACTGTATTGACTGAAAAGCTCAAGTCTGACATTGACTTTGAAGAGCTTTAACACACTGGATGTGTTTGGGCAAATGTATAATATTGTGTTTTCTCCTGTTGGATAGAGCTGTTGATGTAAATAAGTTCTGCCACTGGTTAATTTCAATGGAACACCCGACACTGTGAATGGATCATTACACCTCATGTCAGTTAGATTGGCTTCACTGCCAGTCATGAAGACTACAAACATGGGTTTACTTTAAAGGCCAGTGCGTTTGTGTGTATGCATGCATGTAAAGACTACAAACATGGGTTTAATTGAAAGGCCAGTGCGTTTGTGTGTATGCATGCATGTAAAGACTACAAACACGGGTTTAATTAAAAGGCCAGTGCGTTTGTGTGTATGCATGCATGTAAAGACTACAAACATGGGTTTAATTGAAAGGCCAGTGCGTTTGTGTGTATGCATGCATGTAAAGACTACAAACATGGGTTTACTTTAAAGGCCAGTGCGTTTGTGTGTATGCATGCATGTAAAGACTACAAACATGGGTTTACTTTAAAGGCCAGTGCGTTTGTGTGTATGCATGCATGTAAAGACTACAAACATGGGTTTAATTGAAAGGGGCAATGTGTGTGTGTGTCAATGCACACATACAGACTACAAACATGGGTTTAATTGAAAGGGGCAATGTGTGTGTGTGTCAATGCACACATACAGACTACAAACATGGGTTTAATTGGAAGGGGCAATGTGTGTGTGTGTGTCAATGCACACATACAGACTACAAACATGGGTTTAATTGAAAGGGCAATTTGTGTGTCTGTGTAGGCATGCAGACTATAAGTATGGGTTTTATTTAAAGTGCTGAAAGTAAACTGGTTTCACTATATAAATGGGGGGAAAATATTAACCTTTAGGTTTAAGATTAGGACTAAACATAACATTTGGGGCATTTATGTTAAGGTTAGGATTATGTTAGGTTAAGGGTTAGGATTACTCATGATTATTGTCTCATTCAGATAGGGTTAGACTGGTGTGTGTGCTTATGTGTTCGCACACGAGTGTCTGAATGTGTGGCTTAATCTCTCCCTTTCAAAATGCCATGTTTGTAACAGAGCACCATCAGGGAAAGAGACACGTATTAACATATCAGCCCCATGGTGACTGAGGAGAACAGACCTACACCTTGTTACTTGTTTACATGTCCCCGAAATCGAATCCATGGATAAAAAGAAATGAGCCAAGTACAAAGCCTTCAATGTAGCATTACATGAGCTGTGTATCTGCGTAACTTCAGCCAGTGTTGGATTAAGAGCAAGCAGAGCTTGTGAGTAATAGTTTTTAGGACGAATATTCTCGCATCACGGTCTACACAAGATGAGCAGTCATTTTCATTTGATGATAGTTGTTTTTGTTCTCTCAGGTATGTGCTTGATTTTATGTGACTTAAATTGTATGCTTGTGTTGTATATTGGTGAGTTCCTGCCAGCTTGTTTTTTTCTGCCAGGAAATATTAAGCAGAACTTATTGTTAATGAATAGATCATGGAAATGGGGAAACACTTCTTAGTTGCTCTGAGGTTACTAAAAGTATAACTTCATGTAGCAGATGCTCAACGTAAACTAGAGTGCTTATTGGCTCCTTTTAGACTTGGTATCCTGCTAGCTATTAGCTTTAGTAAGCCAGCCGTTACGTTGCTTCTGTTTGGGTAACAACTGAACCTTTAGAAATAGATATGTGGCTATGCTTGAACATGTCTTCATAACATACATTAATATTAACTCTTTCATAGCAAATATTGTCCTGATCACGACTGAAGTTACGATTGACTCAGTTTTGTCTCCTTGTAGCACAAGCTGAAAATGCAGAGACGCAAGGTCATCCCCATCCATCCCCGCGATCAACAGCAGAATCGCCAGTCACAATAGATTCAGTGTCTAAAGTGCAGCACAAAACCGGTCACAGTGGAGCAGTAGCACCTGTCCCGACAGAGAAGAGCCATAAGCGGACAGTGGCTCTAGGAGGGACGGATTCATTACATTTGCAAAATAAAATGCACAACGCATTGAATGAAAAAACTGCTGAAGGCGCGTTTGCTGCTTCGTCAACCAGAGGCATTGTTGTTAAGAAAGACGGATCGGATTTACTCATGCCAGCTACATTCAATACATCAACCGTAATGTCCCCCACTGAACCAAATCTTACACCCATCTCTAATTACGAGGAAGCTATTTCCTCTTTCACTGAAACTGGATTTGAATCATTGAAGAACGACACCTCGACACCGGTGGCTCATTTGTCCAGAAGCGTGGAGGAAGAGAGGTCTTCAGTTTTCCAGTTTCATGCTCCCGTTGAAGACCGGAATCAAAGAGTCAGCGAGTCTATTACTCTTATGTCCACACATCAGAGGCTGGAAGTACCGATGGTAACTGCTTCTCTTCTTTACCCAATTGATAACCACGCGGAGTCAAATGACGAGGAGGAAAAACGAGGCCAACAAAATGGAGTTTCAGGATTGGAAAAAAAAATGTATCCATTGAATCAGACAGAATCCATTTTGGGTGATAGAAGTGATGTTTCCGTTACCACAGAGCCTATGATGAGAAACAAATGTTTGACATGCCTGCAAGAAAAAAGGCTATCATCCACTGAAGAAATTGCTGTTCTGTCAGCACTGTTTGTCCCAGGCAGCTCACTCAATTTTCGAGAAAATTGGCAGGAAAAAATGCTTGTTGTAAACTCCAGTCACCAGGCCTCAGTTCAGAGCTCAACAACGACAGCAGAGAAACCTGACCGAAAAACGGATTCATTTGATAATGCCAAAACATCAAAAAGAAGCACATTTAATTTCTCTGTAAATATTTTGGATAGGCCAGATATTGACTTGATGCCACCCTTTTCTTTATTACACTCCAAAATCAACCTCAGTAAAACTATTTTGAATGAATCATTAATTGGTATGTTTTATTCAAAATCAGGAGTGACTGTGGCAAAAACAAACAGAACTGAGCTTTTGACTATGAAGGTGGAGAATAAGACCAGATTGTCGGATCAGATCAAATATATTTATCAAAGATTGTTATCCACAACCAGCGTGTCTTATCCGTCAACTGCTTCCTTTCAGACGTTATTAGTAAAGTCGAGGGATAACAATGAAAATGCATCCGAGAAAATTGTGAATCATGGAAACCCGTCCACAGTAATGAATGTCACTGAAGGCAAGACCATTTATACTCCAATTATGTTGAACGCGTCAGTAAATCTCCAAAACACGTCTCACATACTTAAAGGTTTTCCTCAAAACCACATATTGCCAGGTGTTGAAATGACAAATAAGGACATGACTCAGTTTAATTTTGAAGATGTGGGAAAGGAAGAGCGAGAGGATTCTGTTGGGGAGATATTTACAATTCCTCTCAGCGCTCCTTTTTCCACAGTCCCTCCACACTCTGGCCAGCACAGTGCAAATAGCAATGTTAACATCAACACCGGATCAATAGTACATGGTATGCAAGATTCGCTAAATTCTCTCTTTAACCAAGCTCATGAAATAATCACATCAAGGAGCCACACCACTGATCATATTGACAAATCCCCCTTGGTTTTGAGAATGCCATCAACTGAAAGCCAGAGTTCAACAACATCTTTCCGCTCCGCTAGGCCGACCACGCCTGCTGTCAAAGTTCCTCCTGCCTCTCAGACTGTGACAAAGAACGTGAGGTCTTTGATGTCTGGCTACCTTCCGGCACAGCCCAGTGTTCCCCTAGAAGAACAGCAGTCTATGAGCGTCTTGCCAGAGGACCGACAACCTCTGCAGGCATCCGTAACTATGAGGACAACACCGTCAAACAAAATAGAGACAAAGATTGCTGACAGGGTTGTTTTGCCACAGACAGCAAAGTCAAGTGCTGAATTAAATGTTCCCTGGCCGACAAATTTACACAGAGGGAAGTCTTCAACAACACTCATTTCAGATACCACAAGGAAATTTCACATAAATGTTCCTGCCAGGATAACAACAACAACAATCCCACAGAAGTCTGCCACTGAGAGTCAAAGTGAAGAAAGACACTCAGTAAGTCGTGGAGACATCAAGTCACACGGTACCACCACTGGATTCTTATCAGACAGCACAGGGAACCTTAAAACAGTAACATCTCTACATAGATATCAAACTGCGGTCGACTCAAGAGAACCGCAAACACAGCACTTCCTGAAACTGGAAACCAAGAAAGGACACGTGTCCGATTTGTCTCTGCCTCGGGAACCTCCTGGGGAGCTACCAGAAGTGTCTAATGAAGAGAGGAGTAGTGTTCAGTTTATTATCCCAGAAATCACAGAAAGGCCGACCAGAGATAAACGTCACACTAATGAAAACAAAATGTCTTTCTCCCATCTTCTAATTCAACATTTGGAAGCAACAGCACACAACAAATATAATCCTCCTGAAAATCTCTCAGAATCTCTGGAAGAAGAGAATAGGTCTTTCTCCAGCGAAGTCCTGAGGCAGAAAATGCCAGGGCTGACATTGACAACTGCGAGTGAGATTCTATCAGAAATTATATCTTTTGACAAGAAAACACATATCAGGTCTGAATCACAAACATTTTCTCCCCGTATGGGGATGCTTACAAAATATTCTAATACGCCAACTGTAGAACAACAAATCAATCAGCAAAGAGACACAGCAATAGGTAAACAAGTATTCCCAATGGCTTTTTTGCAAAGCAGATTTTCAGACCATCTCAACAAAATCAGAGATGTGAATGTAACAATATATGACATGCCAGCTTCACATGTCTCCCCAGTGAATGTAAAAACCCAATTTTCTACACCTAGCAGTGCTGGATACCTTACTTCTCTTGCCACAGCCAAATCACCAATCACAATTGGAAAGTCAACTGTTCAGCCTCATTTTGCATTAAAGGCAGCTTTCAACACATCAGTTATTCAACAGGTTCCAGTTCAAACACATTACATCAGACCCTTGACATCCACAAGCTCAGGCAGCTCCGTTTCTCAGTCCATGACGGTTAGAAGACGTGCGCAGAACGCACAACCTTCCACACCTCTCTTTCACATAACCGGGGACATCTGGACCTCTGACATTGCCAAGGCATTGAACGGGAGCCACCGAGATGCCCGTGCACCGCCTGGTCTGTATAACGACTCAATGACTAGCCCATCCACCAATGATTACTTGCACATCCTGGCTTTGCATCTCCGTGGGCAATCGTCTACCGAGATAATGCCTTTTTTCGACTCTCCAGCTGAAGGCCTGTTGGACTCATTTACAGAGGGGAAAGAGGAATGGCATTCAAATGCTTCACATGCTTCTCCTGGTAACAAGCAAATAAGCCCTTCAGAGGCTTCATTAGTGCGTGAAGTGAAAAGTGAACAATCTGGGTTTAGCACACGGCCGGCACCGTTTTCAGACGATATTTCAGCTGGCACCAGCTCTGATAACTTAAATAAATCAGAACCTGATGAGACGATAACACCGAAGACCAGGGAAAACTTCCTGCCTAACGTATCGCTGCACCAGACAACGAACATGATAAGGAATAAACACCATTTGTCTGGAGAAAGTCCAGAGCACAAGTTTGGTAGGAAGCTGCTGAGGTCTGGGAGTAAAACCAGGCCACTGGCTTTGAACGAGAGGATGGGGTTATCTTCACCTGATCTCCTCACTGGGTAATGATCACAGGATATATAGTTATATTAAAATATATATTAGAATTGAATAGGTGGTCAGACTTTACGCAATATTTACCTTACTGTACATTCATCAGGATACAGAAATAACTACATCGTGATTATAAGTTTAATGTTGGTTCTACTCCCTGTCCAGCTTAGCGGTCATCTCGGATGACATTTGTGGCACTGGCAACTACACGGCTGAGATGAATCTAAACCTCGAGCACGACCTTCTGCCCGGAGACGTTGTCTCAGCTTTGGGGATTCTACATGTGGTCATCAACCTGAAAACCAACAACAGTCAAGTGAACTTGGATATAAAGTCCTGCTGTCTTTCACCCACAGGTCAGCCCGATGAACTCAACACCACCTGTTGTGTCTTTTCCAGGTACGTTTTCAATTATTTCTCTATTTTTATTTTCAAAAAACAGCCCACAATGATATCTTTCTAGATACAACCACATTTCTATTCAAATAAGTTGTGGAACATCTGTCCTGGAGTCAAAACGTGTTATCATCATTATTTTTCTTATGAAACCCTGTTCCCAAGTGGATTTTCAGTGGGCTAAGTGGACCCAATATAGCCCTCACAAATCCAACAAAAAGCTCAAACCAGTGTAATGGGATAGCCCACAACATTCACACATCAGCCCAGCACAGGCTTGTCTGCGCCAGCCCACACACGCCTCCAACAACAGCACTTCAGCCCAACATGTGCCATCTTACAATAGTGGCTTAACACAGACTGGTCCAGACTGGCTCAAAATGGACCAGCCCACATCAAGCCTGGCATGGACCAACCCACATCAAGCCTGGCATGGACCAACCCACATCAAGCCTGGCATGAAACAACCCACATCAAGCCCACACCAGTTAAAAAAACGGCCACACCAATCCTGAAGAGGCTAGCCAAAACCATTGCAATTTGTTTCAGGCCATATGAGGTTGACATGCTTAAGATCTAAGAATGAATCATTAAGTTAAAACGAGAATACAAGGTAATTTAACATTGCTGACATCCTACAAACCAATAAGGGTTGGGAATACTAAAGCAACTTCTCTGAATTACCTTTATGCTAATTACATTGAAATGCTGCTTGCAGATTGGCCAAGGGGTCCGGTAGGGGATGTCACAGTTGGCAGACACTGTTCAGGTTTTTGAGTTTTGTCATCCAAAAATGCTTGACCGTCATGCGTATTCATATTCAATCATGGTTTTTGGAAAGAGAATAAGTACCTCTGTCTTGTGGATTCCAGCATTCACTTCCTGAAAAACAGCATGACAAGAATGTGCTACAAGGACAAATGCAGTGTAATGAACTCCAAAATAATTTGGATAGTTGCAACTTTATAGTTATTTTGGCTGTATTCCAGCAGTGTCAGTTTTAGTGCGGAAAGTCAAACTTGAACAGATTTATATTATTTGGAATTAAGTGGTCATTTTTTATACTTGTTCGCATTATCTTTGCATGCAATGATTTTCTGACTGCAGCTGAAAAACATCGCCTCTCCCTGAGAAATGTTACTGCTGACGCTTTTACAGTGGTCATCTTTAGTCTTGCTCATTTTGGGACCTTTTTGTCTTCATCATTACTTTCATGTGAACATTCCTTGGCAGCTATAGCAGAGTGTTAGGGATCATTAACCTACTGCATGATGAAGTGCCCTTCAAGGTCCCTCCCACTGAAAGGCACTCTGATCCCTCCCAGAGATCTGACAGCTAAGCTATTTTCCGGTCTGGTGTTGCGCCATCGAAATAACGGTAGAAACAATAAGCCATGTCAAATTGCCACCTCTAAGCCTCAGAGCTAATTGTAGTCAGGTGTGCTCATTAGGCTCTTACCCTACCAGGATGCCATGTCTCCTGGCCAGCAGATATAGCCAGCAAACAGGAACCATTACACTTCCTCAGTAATGATCCAGAAGGAGGGGCAACCATTGTGCATAGAGCATTATGTCACCCTGGGCAACAGCTTCCCTTTGTATTTTTATAATATATAACTTGCGCTTCTTACAATAGCATAATACAATGCATGTCGTATATTTTAACGTTGAATATTAGGTGTTAAAATAATGAAATATACGAATATGCAGCACACTAAGCATTTGTCATCAACACATCATGGAATTAACCTTCAAGAGATTTTCCAGAGAAAAGACTTACTATGAAAACAATATGCATACATTTTAACACAGTATCATTCCTCTCTGTAAAAGTATTTAAAAGAAAAAACTATATAATATAACAAACACATGACAGGAAACAATATACAAATGGAAATATATCAGTTAGACATAAATGCTAAATGCATATTACCAACTGTAATTTTGTCATTTATGCAAATATATTTACATGTTCTTAAGACATTTGAAACATATATTTAAACATACTTGAAACTGGCCAGAATCGAATATGTGAATACATGTATGACCTATATGGCCATACATTAGTAATACATGTATTAGTATATATGTTGAAAAAAATGTAGGCACATATAAAAAAGAGATGTAATACTTCCCTGTGGGGGTATCTCTCTGACAAAATCAGGCACCGCTAAGAGCGGTCCAGAGCACTAGGCATCCTTCAGGTAGGTCCATTTGAAACTGTCAGGCTGGGTCTTTTTTAATTTGTGAGGTGTAATACTTTATCGGTGGTAGTAGCTAGAAATAGAAAGTCTTTTACATGAGACCTGGTTTCGGTCTGTGGCCACTGTGAGATATGCTGGGCTCTTTTTTGGGCTTTGACGCCCCTCCCTCCAGGTTCAACATGCGCTAAACACTTTTGACAGCAAATAGCAAAAACAATTACTATAAAAGCACAACCAACAATATTAACCAACAGTGAATACGGTATTTAACTCTGGACTACCACCACCCTGCCGGCTATATCTGGACAGGGAATTCTCCTGACAGGGGAAAGTGTTGACAGGGGATCTGTACGCAGGTGTGACGTGAGAGAGGAGGGTATTGGATCGCTCCTGATCCAGGTTTGGTCTGCAGGCTGATGTGATTGGTCACGGTATGATCAGGTCTCCTCTATGCAGGCAGCCACAGCGCTCGGTGGATTCTGGGTAAACCAACCAATCTGCCCACCGCCGCCTGTAGGCCGCCCAGAGGAGCAGCAGGGTCACTGCTATCAGAGAGCACCACATCACCATCAATGTAATTTCATTGAATGTTATGCGTCCATTTATGTTGGGGATTGGAGGACAGTGTCTTGCAGCCTGGACTTGAACTATTTATTCATTAGTAAACTAGGTTTTCAAAATACATATTTTTGAAGTCTGAAAAGTCCTTTACTCAGTACTTAGTTACATATTATTTTATTGAATATGAATTGTCTTATCATCATAGCTCATAAAAATTTTGTCAGACACATAAAGGGGACAATCATGTAGGTCTGGTGCCAGGAGGGGGCTCTGCACCCTCAATTGTATTTTCTGCCACTCTATTTAAGTTTTAAATACCCTATAGAAAAATAGCCTAAAAAAGATTAGCCCCTCATCCTTTTTAACTGCCCCCTCAGTCCCTTCGTCCCGATGTCGGGCCTTAATTCATGCAGTCAAAACAGCGAGGCTTTGATGATCAATTTGGACCAGCCTTGTCTCATAGGGCTGACGTAACCTAGCATACACATGCCCAGGGATTCAATGACAGACACAATTCAAAGCTTTTTTTATAGCATTGTCGGGGGTTCTTGAATTTCCTTTATCTCCCAGAAAGAGAACTCACAAAGATGTTCACTTTTGTTTTATACTTGCCATTTAAGAGATATATATACAGTATATATAATAACAACCAAATGACCATTACATGGAACATTATGTTAAACTCTGATTCATATACTGCTTGGATAACTACTGGTGAACAAGGACAGTTAGGGTTAGTAGTCGAACTAAGACATGTCCAATAGGAAGCTGCTGCTGATTTGACAGCCCTGGGATGAATGGATTGTGGGTAATAATATGCAGCACAGCGACGATTGGCCAGTGAGAAATTACTTTCACTACTAAGCTACTAAACCCACAAATTCCTATGCCATAAACATCCCTGACAGTAACAATGAAGAAGGCCAGAACAAAGACATTGTGGTTTTAGAAGAAAGTGACCTCTGGTGAACACTGCTGGTTTGATATCCTTTGTGTGAAAATGAATTCAAGACCTTGATTGCATTGAATTGAAGATGCTTTCTGAGTGTGGTTGCCTGATAATGCATTGCTTTTGCTTTTCCCTGTCAGTCTACATCTCCTGTTACAATGACGGGAACTGTTCATCAAAAACTATTCAGTCATAAACCTATAGACCAAATTTCTCAATGCTTTAGTCCTGTGTTCTATTACCCCTTGTGGACAATATTTCACCCAGTTTAGGATCATAGACAGCAGCAAGAAATATCCTGACTTTACATTACTATTAATAATATTTCAATATTGCATCTGGTCCTCACCATGACTCCTTCCATTTGTCTTGACCCAATCATCCACCTTTCCTGGCTCTTCCCTGCTGAGGTGAGTTACAGTGTTTTATTCATTGCTCCCTACCTCCTGTCAGCTAATGGGACCATAGTTATAATGCCAATGATTCTCGCTCTCTCTGATAACGCCTGGAATAATAATGCCAATGATTATGTCCAGACTGGGTGAATGTTGACACACCTTGTAATGAGTGTTATTGATTATGTCCAGACAAGGGGAATGTTGACATACCTTGTGATGAGTGTTACTGATTATGTCCAGACAGAGGGAATGTTGACATGCCTTGTGGTGAATGTTACTGATTATGGGCAGACAAGGGGAATGTTGACACACCATGTAATGAGTGTAACTGATTATGTCCAGACAAGGGGAATGTTGACATTCCTTGTAATGAGTGTTACCATTTACGATGGAGAAAATGAATGGAGCAAATTAATAATTTGCCTCATTAATATGCATTATAAAACAATATATGCATTATAAAACAAAAGCAAGAAAGTATTTTGACTCAACTAGCAATACATTTCTAAAGTGCTGGTGTAAATAATTGTGACAGAGCCGACTGGCAATGTGCTTGATTCAGCTGTATATGTCATGGCTCACAGGAAATCATTTTGACAAATTGCCCAAAAGAGCACTACTTGACAGGTCATTTATGCTGCCAAATGCATTGGTTTTTATATTTAAAACATTGCATCTCATTGGGACATGCACAGTGTGATTACTGAGCAGTCAGTGGGGTCTACTAATCAGGGGAATATCCAAATTCCTGGGCCCAATTTTTTAAGATATCCATTCGGATTTTCACCTGTCAGATAGGATTAAATACATAGAAATAGAGTGAACAGACAAATAACTGGCTCGAATAAGGACTCTTGTTCTATTCATTCTATTTCTATTTTCATATCCAATGGTCTTTCGAAAAACTCTCCCGAACCTCACTTGATAAGTGTCCCGCATAGACTGGATTTAAAACATTTTAGCCCAATACATTCATTTCTCTTTATAGTTTATTGTTCCTTATTATAAAGAAATATATATTGATCAATTCTGTTGTAATATTGAAAGCGCTAATCCTTTTTGATCAAAGTTAGGTGTCTTCTATATACTTTATGATATTTGATATATTTTACAACTATATTCATCTATGTCGCTTGTCCCCAGGAATCCAGACCATGCATATCTACTATGTGCAATTAAATCATTAGGGATCCTTTTTAATGATGTTGCTCTCTCCAACCACCATGTTGTCAACAACATCTGATGCCAACAAAGGATCTTGTAAAGTAAATCAATTTTTCTCTGATTAAATGCTGAGACACTCTGCTGCTCGAATTACGCTCACTAACAAATTTACTTAAACCCAAAACCCGACGGCCTGTAAATATATGTGGCGCCGCTGCCGAGAGACCATCATCCACCATCTCATCTCAGGCCCGGTTCTGCCGTGATTTGCTGTGAAATCTTTCAGGCTGCCGATGGATTCGCAAGGAATCAGGCTGTTGCCCGGCGTCCTGTCACAACGCGCCAGCTTCACCATCGGTCTCTTCCAGATGATTAATTACTCCACGGCATACCTTCACTGCCATCTGAGCGTCTGCCTCAGGAACCACACTGCATGTGAGAGGGTGAGACTGAAACATTCGGGGGAAATAAGGGCAGCCCCTGTCCCCCCAGCCTCCCCCCAGCCTCCCCCAGCCTCCCCCCAGCCTTCCCCTGGGGAGTAGATGGAACACCTTCATGAAGCCACGTCTCTCAAACAGTCGGATGTGTTGTTAAAATGGGTCTTTATATGTTGTTTTGCACATAGCCTAGCATGTCGCCTTCAAGCTGAAAGATCCCTATTGAAAACAGATGTACAATGCGCTGCATGAAAGTGTTTCCTCACATCTAAAAAGGGACATTTACGAACTGAGAAAGGGAAGGAACGCGTATGCCATACAATACACTTTGTACCGGCAGAGACTTCCTCTTAAAGAAACTAATACGTTGTTATCTCCTCCGACTGATCATTTTCCACAAGCCATCTTTCTCCTTTCTACCTGCAGCAGTGTCTTCAGCACAGAGATCTTTTCACCGACCAGGCTCCAGAGGCAATCGCCACCAATCTGAGAAACCGCATATCCTTTGGTCCCATGTTGAAAAGAGAGGAGAATTCTTCTCTCCCAGAAGAAATGGGTAAATATTCGCATGCCTAAAAAAATTACCTTATCCACCTTGCATAATACGCACAAAAAGATCATTATCAGAGAGGAAATGAGTGGCGGTTTACCGGGTTTATATTCCAAATGGCACCTTATTCCCTACGGGCCACGGTCAAAATATGGCACCAGAGAAAATTGGGAGCTATTTTCAGTTGCGCGTGTTACTGTGTACATTTCAGATCCAGCAGCTGAGATGGAGACTATGCTTGTCGTCCTGGGGATGGTGGTGGGGTGCTCTCTGGTCGCGGGGACCCTGCTGCTCCTCTGGACGGCCTACAGACGGCGGAGGGCAGATTGGTCGGTTTACCCAGAATCCACCGAGCGCTGTGGCTGCCTGCATAGAGGAGAGCTGATCATACCGTGACCAATCACATCAGCCTGCAGACCAAACCCGGGTCAGGGGCGATCCAATTCCCTCCTCTCACACGTCGCACCTGCGTACGGACTCTGGAGTCCACAGATTTCCCCGTTCACCGCAGCAGTGGATGTTTCCTTTACGCCGTAGTAACACATGACTCACGTAGAAACATGTATGATGGTAGATTGTGTCATGTTCTTTTTCTGAATGGAAACACTTGATAATCATGTGACTTTCAGTCTTGTGTTTAGTGTAAACACCATGAGCCGGTTTTGCAGACACAAATTATAAGGCTCGTCTAGGAAAAACTAATTGGGTTATCCATTGAGCTGGACTAACAGGTCCTGGACTAGGCTTAATCTCTGTCGCAAAACGTGCCCCTCATTATTTTCAGAGTCTTTCTAACAAAGTTGTCTCAATGTGCTAGTTTGGATAATAGAAAAGGTCAAGTACTTCTTCGATGACCTATCCTCTCAGTGAATCTCAAGCATAAGAAAATTAATCGTATTCATTTTGACAGGTTGCTTGTAGCAACAAATCACTGGCTACGCTTCTAAGACACAAACGATTTGACGCCAATGATTTATTAAAGTTTTTCACTGCACTACTTTATCAATTACCATTTTGGCTAAAATGCAATGTCATTTTTCCCCCTGCATGGAAACACCCTCAATTTTCAGAAAGGATTATGGATAACTGCACCTTTTATAAACATTTATGAATGCTAATTAATATCAGTTTATGCAAAGCTCATGTAAAGCCCATGTGTTCACTGTAGCAATGCCAAAACAATAAATTATAGTATGTGTTGGTACATAATGCGTCATCTTAATTGTGTTTTGGACTGTGAACAGCTGAGTTCTGTATCTGTGCACACAAGATGAGTTACAGGAGGCCAAATTTAGAGGCCCAAACATCATTTTAATCCAAGGCATTCTCAGCAGATAGGGGGTTAAGTCAATCTTCATTTCTCAAGTAGCCTCTCAGAAACCTTCTCTCCACAGAGATTGGAGTCACCATTGGCAGCTCTCCTTGATGAGATAGCAATCCATATCCCCCAGAAAAGCAATTTGTTTTCTCGTTGTGTTGTTAAAGATCACTCCTCGTTTTTAACTATCAAATTAAATATGGCATTGTACCTGTGTTTCATTTTTGTTGACCATTGCTAACCAGTGAGTCAAAGTATTGTGCTTAATTCAAAGTTTTAGAGAATCTGTTGTACTAACTGCGAATCATTGATTTCACAGGCAATTTTTTTGAGCCAGTGGACGGCGTTTAAAAAAAGAAACATGAGGAATTTGGGAAAAACCCTCTCTCCGGACAAATCGCTCTCAAGAAGCCATTTAATAATGTTTTATCAAAAATTGCATAAAAATGAAAACATTGGAATATTAAACAACTGTCACAAGATTTCTACTGGTAGGGCGTGTGCCACCAAACCCGTGTCACATTTTGAAAAAGTTCTCGCATGTCACTGTGCTCTTCCACTCACTCCACTAGCTGCCAGCTCAAGCTCACACTCATTCCAAAATCAACCCATCTGGCTTGCTTATGGAGCAGCAATGAGAGCCTCCCCTACACAACTACAGGAAATGCTTAAACCCTCCAACATCCCTGGCTGGGCTCTTCATTATGCCACCATCCTCCTCTAGAAGAGATTTTTGAAACTTACCTCTTCAATAGGCCTCTAAAAGGACACCCGCAGCCCCTTTTCATCTCCTCCACTGCTCAGCTTAATCAGCCAATACTTGCTATGTTGCTTATTATTTGTTTCCCTTCCTTATTGCACTCACTTTTCTCATTGCTCCTTCACTGAGTGTGGTGTACTGTTAAGTCATCGGCCCACCTAGATCTCTTAAAATACATCCACTTACGGTTAGCCTCTCTGGATGACACTGTCTGCTCAGTGAACACATCATGAACTGTTTCTTGAGCATTTTCATGGGGTGAAGGTTAGAGACGCAGCTTTCCCAGCATGCATCTGCATCTTTGGGCTCTATGGTGCAGCTGCTCTTGCGCTGGAAGTGACTTGTCGTCCAGAAGGACTTGCATGCAGCATCCACGGCCGGTGTGGTCTTGGCGATGCGATGGACCAGGACGGGCACGTCTTCTTCAGCAACGCTGACGTGGTTCTGCTCGGAGCCACCAGAAGCCCCGCTTGCCAGAACCCCTTCTAACCTCCCGCAGTCCAGTCGGCACCAGTTTGAGGTGGTGACAATATCCTCACACCTTGTGTAAACCCAGGTGGGCCAGGACACACCGGGACTGGTACTGTAGGGGCCGCTACTGGAGCATAGGCTTGTCAGGCTGTCCCTCCCAGGAGGCCACCTAAGTGGCTTTTGTGACAGTTCAAAAGAAAATGAAAGCTAAAGTATTAGGCTGACAGCAGGTGGTGCAGAAAATCTTTAACCTGATGGCTGATGGATAGGTGTCATATCAGACATTTGTTCAGACCTTTTATAGCCTCTCCCAGTATGACAGCATGACTGGCCTTCGTAATGCGACAAGCCATGCTCAGGGCTCTTTTGAATTGGGTTCTATATCTAGATGTTCCCTTTAGTGATTAATGGGAATTCATGGCTGCTCTTGAATGGCTGCGTGTCATAGACATGTAGAACGCACATTGGCCCACTCCTCTAGAAATAATTAAATACAAAGTTTTGTCAATGTCTATCCCCTCTAACAAATACGATCACCTGATTGGGTCCCAAACGGGGCATTACTTTTAACCAACAGTGCTCTTGGTACCAAGTGGGCCACATCTCTTAGCCAGTCGGGTTGCAAATTGTTGTAAATGATAGGAGAATTCGAATGGCGTTCACAGAGATTTGCCACCACAATGAATTCATAATTTGAAGTTTCTGTACCTGACTGTGTTTGGTTAATGTACGTGAAGCATCACTACGCTCTTTTCAGTTTTTTACACCCTCCCTATTCTTGCAAATATTGTTTTGATATGAAAAGCAGCCAAGAGACAGTCTTGAGATAACTTTATAACATGATTTCTCTCACACACACACACACAACGATAATCCCCCCATCACATACACATGCAAAGAGTGACAAAAGCCCAGAGGGAGAAGAGACTGAGCAGATTCAGGAAAATGTTAAACAATTAGAAATGGAGCAGGGAAAGGCACATTTTGTTCAAGACAGTTTGTTAATAAAAATCCTTAATGGCATTGTCGTCTTGTAATTAAAATGGTGAACAAAGCGTGCAGCTGGAAACATGAAAAGCGGGAAATTGTCTCAGAATCCTAACCTCCAGGCATTGCCAGACATATGGGCTTGAGTAGGCTGCAGATGAATCACTGGTTTTAATACAAAGTCTCGCTAGGGCACCACAGGGAAGTGGATAGATACACGAAACTGATGGGAAGTTGAGAGTAATACTGTCTGAGAAAAGCAGAGGAGTAATACTGCCTGAGAATAGCAGAGATTTGAAGTATCCAAGTACTGGAATAAGAATTGTTGTGAATCAAAAGCACAGATGGACTTTATGTACTCTACTACCATGATCCCACCATAATGTAGGGTTAAAGAGGCATAATGGGAAATCTCGGCTTCGCAATACATAAAAATGTCCATATCTGCAATCATAATGTAATGGATATGTCTAAGAAAAATGACTGAATGAATAAATCATTCCAGGTGTTTAAAAGACAACACTAGTCAACAGAAAGGGCACTTTTTGCTGCTGTCAAGGGTAACAGAAGCAGAAACTCACTGTTATTTCCTTGTTGCTATGATTCTACACAGTATCATAGCACAGTTAACTCAATTTCTTTTAAAGTGCACAAAACAACCAGGGAGTAGTAGGGAATCATTGTGCAATCTAAATTGTTTATACATTTTTCTAAAAATATTTCTAGAAAATGTTTTTTTATAACTTTTGTAAGTTGGTTGACCAAAAGTGAAAGCTAAACTATCAGGGCAGAGGAAAGAGTTGGTTTCAGTGAATTCAGCCAATCTCTCCAAATAGGGAACCGATTGGGAATATTCACAGGAAATGGTTGTTTCTCATGTTTTCATTTGAATCCAAAATCAAAAAGCACAGACTGTTTCCTGTTTTGTTTGTATTATATAAGGGAAATATGAACTATCAAGAAACACAATAGAGACAGGATTATTCAAATGTGTTGTTTTAATTGGTTCTGGTTGAACCTACTGTACACACCCTGTTGGCCAACTAATAGTAATGGCTTCCTAGTGACAGAATATTTACGTTATACAGTATTTAATTATTAAGTCGATGCACATATTTAGTGCACCCATGCTAACCTTAAAAAGTATTTTCCCATTTATTCTACGATAGTATATAAAATTGTTTTACAATAAACACAAATACACATTTCATTACTCATCAGTAATGCTATTTCCAATACAATCATCTTTTTAGAAAGCATTTGTACAATGAAAAATAGATCAAATTTTGAACATGAAGTATCACCTTGGAGAGTTTTTCCTTCTCATTAATATTATAACATATTTGGTTAAATAAAAGTACTTTTCTAGACCGATAACTGACCATGTTCATCTCCATGCTCATCTCCATGCTTATCAGTCATTCTACTCTTAATAAAAATTGACAGGACATCAAATAGCTCATCAAAAGCTTGTGTGCATCACAAACATACAATTACAGCACCTATGTGTTAATCTCCTAATAATCCACAAGGTGTGAAATATTTATTCGTGTCGACATCCAAAAGAAAAAGACAAATTCAGGAGGACTGTCTCATGTTGAAATCTAATCTTACAAATCGAGTGAAACACTAACAACACCATCACGTATTCCTGACATGCCATTACATGCAGTGTTTGTAGCCCACACAGTTGGGATTTACCACCTATTTTGTTAAATCACCTTGCCAGAATTTCTGAGTCTGATTAAACTCTGAGATGTGTGTCATCCTCCAACATGACGTGCTATTGCCTTATACCACTTATTGTGTGAAGGGATGCTTTTATGCGGAGGACCAGCAGTGAATGCATATATTTTATAATGGCGTTCCCATGGGGGACCCACAACAGAACTGTAAGTGTCATACTTTACAATTGGATTTTGATGACGCTGCCTGAAACTTCAGGCAACGCTGCACACTAATGGAGCAGAAAAGTGCAGACAGAATGTGTGTGCCAAATGTCAGTCAGTTCCCTACTGTATGGCGTAATCGTTTTCAGAAGAGCCCAATAGGATCTACAGGCAAGGCGGCTGGGACAGGTGTAATGAATACAACTCGGGAGAGGCAGAGGTGTGGTCCCAAGTGCAGAGTGAGCAAGAATTTATTTAACTCAACACCCAGGAGCAGGCTAACTACGAGGTCAGATGAATGCAGATGAAAGGCAGAAGTCGATACACAGGAAATTGAGAATGGCAGAAGCACAAAAGGAGCAGGCTGAAGGCAAAATCCAGAAATACAAGCGCGTGCGGTATGTCGAAAATAGGCCCAGGCAAAGGTAAAGGACAAGCTAAATCGTAAATACGGAAGGGAGGCTAGGATCAAAGAATGTTAGAAAGCTATCACAATAAGCCCTTGAACTGGTTAAATATGCCGTACAACTACAACAAAACCTCTCAATGAAGAGGTGATATAGTGAATAGACAATGAGGAACTGGTGATCAGTATTCTGGTGATTGGGAACCAGGAAGAGTGCTGCATTCTTTGTGATTGGTATCTTGGGTTCCAGAGGCTATGTTGTCCTTGTGATGTGGTTGAGTGCTTGAACTGTAAACAGATCTCACAACAGGGCTATTTAAGTGGCTATTTAATCTAGGCCTTTCTAGCTGTCGTTCACGTATGAAGATGTGCCATGTGTCATTCCTTTCAACATAATCAGATGTTGCATCTGGGGTGGAAGTACATAACTAGCATACATTGTTCTTCTCCAATTAAGAGAAATGTGCGTTTGCTGAATGAGTTTGTCAAACAACTATTACCGCCAATGTAGCAATTAGAACAGCCATTTAATCAGTTAATAAAAATGGATATACCCACACATATCTGATGTTGTGTATTAAATTATCCTTTGTTCAATAATCTCCAAATAGGAAAATCTAATTTTCTTTATTCCTGCCCATTTAGTGAGATCAATCAATATCACCTAAGTACCAATTAGAACAGCTGCTACAAGAGACAGGGGCTGCCTTGTGTGCTTTTTGGCCAATAAATGTCCTTTTCGATTACACAACAAATAGTAGTTTCTCATTTATTAATTTGAATCATAAATGAAACAGCACTAACTGTTAACTGTTTTGTTTTTGCTGCGCAAAGGGAATATAAAATAACAAGAAATAAAAGGAAGACAGAATTATTCAAATGTGTTGTTTTAATTGGCTCTGATTGAACCTATGTTGGCCAACTAATAGTCATGGCTTCCTTACAACAGAATATTTACATGTTATATTTAATTATTTAGCTGATGCACATATCTATTGCATCCATGTTAACCTCAAAAAGTATTTCCCCATTCGTTCAAGGAAAATATATACAATTGTTTTACACTGCTAATAATACGCTGAATATAGTTTTGTTATTTATCATTAATGCTATTTCCAATACAATCAACTTGTTAGAAATAATTTGTAAAAGGCAAAATATATATCATTTTAAACATGAAGAATCAGGTCATAGGGACTTTCCTTCTCAATACATATTTGGTTAAATAAAAGTACTTTTCTAGACCCATAATTGACCGTGTTCATCTCCATGCTTATCAGTCATTCTACTCTTCTAATGAAAATTGACAGGACATCAAATAGCTCATCAAAAGCTTGTGTGCATCACAAACATACAATTACAGCACCTATGCGTTAATCTCCTAAAAATCCACATTCGTGTCCACATCCAAGAGAAAAAGACAAATTCAGGAGGACTGTCTCATGTTGAAATCTAATCTTACAAATCGAGTGAAAGACTAACAACACAAACACCACCACATATCCCTTACATGCGGTCATATAGTGTTTGTAGCCCACACAGTTGGGATTTACAAACAATTTTGTTTAATAATCTTGCCAGAACTTCTCAGTCTGATTAAAATCTGTGATGTGTGTCATCCATCATCATGATGTGCTATTGCCTTATACCACTTATTATGTGAGGGTCAGTGTGGAATCAGAAAGCTCTATAAAAAACACGGGCCGAGATATGTGAATAGAATTGGACAACCAAACAACACATTATTAATATGCAGACCTCAGTCAATGAAGTACCTATCAGCAAGATCAGTAAAAGGAAAAATAACAAAGAATAACTTTTACAACAAGCACTAAACTATAGACTCTATAATAGTTAATATATGCTATAATATGACATTCATAAGCCTAGGCATCTATGCCTACAGGTTTAGAGAACACATTCACTTCCTGTTGGCCTTATTAAAAGCTTGAATGTCCATTAATTATTCAGAACAATTTTGGGGTCCGGCACAATTCATCAATCGTTTATACAGTGTCCATGAAGAACAGTTTTAGTTATTAAATGTATATTTTGCTATTTTTTACCAATCATAATGCAAGTTCTGGTGCTATCAGAGAATTAACCTTTGTGTAAATGTAACAATCTGCGGATGACGGATAATGCAAGTTATTGTACTGCTGTTTCGACATCGATGTAGAGTATTTTCTCACAAAAGGACTGACGAGTTTATCCAAGCGCTGGAGCGTGAGGATTGAGATACGGGGGTGGTACAGTGAACAGTTATGGTAACTGTAATTCATTGAGGGTAAATATACAATGAATGTACAGACATGGCATAAATATCCCCCTGGAGAGATCCAAGTAAGGCATTGATACAATGATTATCTAAAATAGGGCCTGATGGGTTCATCCTAGCATCGGAATGCAAGGATAGAGATACCGGGGAGTTGAAGTTCATGCAGTCTCCCTGGAGACAGCTGAGTTAGAGAGATACCGGGGTGTTGAAGTTCATGCAGTCTCCCTGGAGACAGCTGAGTTAGAGAGATACCGGGGTGTTGAAGTTCATGCAGTCTCCTTGGAGAAAGCGGAGTTAGAGAGATACCGGGGTGTTGAAGTTCATGCAGTCGCCCTGGAGACAGCTGAGTTAGAGAGATACCGGGGTGTTGAAGTTCATGCAGTCTCCCTGGAGACAGCTGAGTTAGAGAGATACCGGGGTGTTGAAGTTCATGCAGTCCCCCTGGAGACAGCAGAGTTTGAGAGATCCCGGGGTGCTGAAGTTCATGCAGTCTCCCTGGAGACAGCAGAGTTTGAGAGATCCCGGGGTGCTGAAGTTCATGCAGTCTCCCTGAAGACAGCTGAGCTAGAGATGTGTAACAATCTGACTGTTTTAATTCTATTGTTTTTGTATTTTTATTTTCACTGTAAAGCACATCAAATTGCTTCTATGTATGAATTGTGCTATAAAAATAAAATTGCTTGCTTGCTTGCTTAGTTTAGTTTATGATCGGGCCATGTCCGACAAGCCTAAAATCTAGAATGATGCCCATGGACCTAGCATATTACAGGTAATTTGAAATCTGATGTGAAAATGTGCCTCTCCTTGACACTACAACATACATTTTGGCAAGAAGGTAGGCCAAGCTTTAGTTGAGAAGCAATTATAACACCTTTTTAGTCAGGTTATGTAGGTTTATGCCGTTACAGAACAGCATGGAGTGGCTCGCTGTACAGCCTGAGCCTACAAATCAAAAGGAATAATTAATCATCCTTATCTCTCAACGCTGGTCTTACACTGAAACACAGCAGCTGTTTCTAGAATTGCTTGTCTATACCCAGATATTTTCTTCTAGCCCTGCATCTGTGACAGAGATAGGTCTATAATTAGTAAATGGGATTACATTTGTCCAGCTGGACTCGAAGGCTTTACTTAATTCAAGCCATGCCCATTGCTGACAGTTCACACATGCGCTAGGTCAGGGGATGGGATAATTCATTGAAAGTTGCATTTGGACAATCTATTGTTGAATTTAACTGCTGTAGGTCTTCAAAATTGTATTGAAACAAATCCCACAATTCCACAATAAAGGCTGTAGCCTATATAGGGCAGTGTACAGCTATGGTTTAATGTTTCTTCACATGATTTTCTGGGGTTCCCCGCTGAAGAAAGTTATTCCCTTTTAAGAAGCTCCTGTGTGTCATGTCCTGGCTATGCCCCTAGCCATCTTTGCGCTGGCTGGGGTCATAGTCAGGAAATGGCCAAAAGAGATGGCTCTAGCCACCTCTATGTGCTTTGGTTTCCCCAATTGGAGGCAGGTGTTCGTTATTGCCTCCAATTGGGGAACCTATTTATGTTGAGTGTTTTACCACAGTGGTGTGGTTTATTTTGGTTGTCAGCCGTAGGCGCTACTACACCCTGTCATTGTCTGCTTTCAGTTTGTAAGTTTGTTCTTT
>JACXGJ010005456.1:0-39073 GCA_016801105.1 Esox niger
TTAAGTTTGGTCTCCCCAATTGGAGGCAGGTGCAGATCGTTGCCTCCAATTGGGGAACACATTTAGGTGAATGTTGGTCCACACTCTGTGTGGATCATTATGGTTTGTTGTTGCTCTGTAGCCTATACCCAAGTCACGGTAAGCTGCTTTCAGTTTGGTTTCTTTTATTTTAATAAAGTAAAATGGATTACCATCGCCATGTCTCTGCGCCTGTGTCATTCTACTACCAGCATTGTGACATTTCCAAGGTTCCAGAAGGAACTTCTTAAACATTTAAGTTTTTTGGAAACCTTTGTGCAAAATTAACACACAGCATTATTTGTAGAGTACAGTTATCATCACGGTGTCATGTAGAAAACACTGACAAGCTAAAAACAGTATGAAATACAAATGATCTCAATTCAAATAGTCATTTATCAAGGTGTAGACACTAACAAGCATCATTTGTGTAAGGGAATGGTTCCCAGGAGGAACCCAGCCTGATGAGTTAATATAACAGTTAACAATTGTTTTTACCTATTGTTGATTAACTTCTGTTTTGTCTCTGCCTATTTAAGCACGTTCAGGTCAAGAATCCAATAGTTGTCTGTTCTAATTTGGAAACAGAAATGAGGATGAATATATGCAATGTTGTGAAGACCTCTTCTACTGGCGTTTATAATTTAGCTTTAGCAAGCTCAAGTCTACTTATTTCCCTATTCAGTTAAATGAATATTCAGAGCAGTTTTGGTTTTGTCCAGATCTTTTTTCCTGTTTTACATGGTCCAGGACCAGACGTTTTGCTTCAAAGAAAGGAAAACACCATTCCAAAATATGTTTGAACCTTGCACATGTCTCTGGTCTCATTATAATCCAAGGTCTTGCTTTATTTAGATTTCAGTTTTGGATGGAATATCCAACCCAATTTATTAGTCAATGAGAAATCAGGACATTGCATGAACAAAAGCGGAAACTCAAACCGGGGCAAAGGTTCACCTTTTACCATGACAAAAACCCAAAGCACAGGCAAGACAATGCAGGAGTGGCTTCGGGACAAAATGTGTGTAAATTGAATGCGTCTGAAAACATTCCTAATGTAGGGTACACAGGCCATCAGAAAATATAGCTTGAGAATTAAATTAATATCTCTGGTCTGGGTCAGATACAAGGATGCTGAGGTTGATACAGAATAAACATTCATTATTTTACTATAAGCCAGTATTGGGTTATTGTTACTGTATGTTTATTGATTAATTAAAAGCTTTTTTTCAATAGTGCTTTTGATTTCTATCAATTGTGTAGAATGGGTATTCAGTAATCTCATTGTACTTGATATTTTTATGTAGCGTCTGAGAGCAAAGTTTCACTTATATTGATTGATAAAATTGTTTTGAGTACAAGGTTACATTTTGTGTTAGAAATCAGTTTTACTCAATATAGTGTGAGTTCTGAGGGTTTTTTTGTTTTGAAAAAATGTTGCACACATTCAGGAAATGGTAAACTGTTAAGAAAAACTGGGCACCACTAAAAAGGAAAAACCCATAACAAGCAGTCATTAGGCACTCTGTGGAATTAGTCTGAGATCCTTGTAATAGAGCATGAAGCTGCAGAAGCAAGTCACCTCCTTGAAGTTTCCAGAAAAGTGGTTTCAAGGTCATGCCAGGGTTCTCTGCACACTAGGAAAGAGAGACCGTGAAGGGTGCTAACAGTGGTGGTAAGGTCCAGGAGCAGATAGAACTTTGAACAGAGTCAGAAAACCTCTGTCTTGAGCTACAGATGGTGGGTTAACATCCAAGAACCAGATGTCAGAAAGACAGGCAGAAATGTATCACCATCTGGGTTTCAGAAGAGAAAAGTAGTAAAGTGTAATCTGCATAGTAATGATAGGAGAGTATATTAAGGAGCCAAGGTACTCTTTGTAAAGAAAGTAGAGGTTCTAGATCCTAGCCCTGGGGGGCAACAGAAGTAAGATATCATGGAGCAGACACTGGTATTCTGAACGTCCCCTGGCATTAGCAGTCGGACAGATAGGATGCAATTCAAGTGTGTGCTGAGAAGAAACCCAGCACAAAGAAGATGAAGAGAAGGACCTGATGGAACAGTCTTTAAGGCAGGGAGCAGATCTAGGTAGATAAGAACAGAGGGTTTGTGTAATACGAAAAGCCATAGAGCTGCCTTGGTTGAGTGACATGTCTTGAAGAGATCAGGAGACCATTCAGAGAGAGAGGTCAGGAGAGTTGGTCCGAGGCAGCACATTGAAGAATTTGAGAAAGGAATGATGCTAGGGGATAACAGTCTGTCGTTTTTGATGTCAGAGGGCTGAGGCATTGGAATTATTTGAGAAGTTGATAGACTTTGGCCTATGTTCAGGGATTAAAAATTATTAAAACAATAACATTATTTCCAAATTAAAAAGATTACCTGTGCGAAGTTAGATAGGTAAGATCTTGTTTTCTGAAACAGTTACTTTTTTAAGACAAATTACAAAGATTGAAATTTGATGTACTGAATATTAAACAGATACAAATTAATTCTGGTTAATAATAAGATAATCTCTTCCTTTTGTTCAGATGTGTTTTTCTATTTCTGTTGTTTTGCCTGGTGTTTGTTCCAAAATGATTGCAATGAAATAACATGTTTCCCCATAACACAAGGACATGAGGACTGAGTTACTACATTGCTCTTCCTTGTATTATGATTTTAAATGGCATCTGAACATTGCTGATTTGCTATATTCAATTATTATGTGCAAATAGGCCATAGTCAAATGAGGCATGATGAGATTCAAGTTCCTTTTTGGTCCACTTGACTAACAAATTAAATTATGTATGTGTTTTGACAGAGCTGCTTTTGTTGAGTAGACTGTCCAACTCATCTTGCAAGATTTATGTAATCTTCTAAAGACATTTTATTCCAAACAACAAGGTGTAGCTGAAGTCAAATAATTTCTCAGTTGTTCGGACTTCTTCTGTAAATTGATCCAGGTGGGCTACGCTGTAGGCTAATGATGATTGACGACTACTCAAACGCTAATTAATATATCATACAGGTAATTTAAATTGTGGAAAATTGGGGGCCTATTAAACTATTTTTTCCTTCATTAAAGCTGCCGAGAAAACCCGATTCTAGATTATTTTGACAAAACCACCTCATCCCTTAACCATCCCATAGGATTTTATCATTATATTCTGATTTTAAAGACAAATGGACCTTTCAGTCTCAAGAAATGATCCCGAGGCAAATAGATTTTATGTATCTTTTTCAAATTGGAAGGTTATTTGGATACTATTTTCATCTGTATTTAGATTTTTCATCCAAACCAAAGTACAATAGAATATTTCTGGGAGAGGCGTAATCAAAGTCACTGTACAGATCTCTCATTCAGTTTTATATTAATTTGGAGCATACTAGATAATATTTATTTTCTTATATTTTTTTTCATACTGACCAAAATCACAGATTTGACCACAAGATCTGACCACCAGTAATTATTGGCTGTATAAATTGATGTTCATGCCATTTCAAATTTTGTAATGAACTTTTTCCAAAACCAAATGTATGATAGGGTAACACAGTTGTGTCCATGAAACATGAAGAACTTGGAGAACTGATGCTGTCTTTAAGAATGTGAGATGTTTTCTGTGTGATGTCTCTTCACTAATGTATGCACAATTGTACTATCTTTCTCAGGGCTTCCACCAACTTTGCATTGTTCCCTTCCCCCCACACATAGCTTGATAGATTGGGCCATGGTTTATTTTGATATGGGTCACACCTTCAGAGCAGTGAAATGGAATGAAACCTTTTTTTACACTCTCCCCTCAATGGAATCTTTTCTCTTTTCCTGGGCTGCTACCCAAGAAGATATCTACTTGTTCATGCTTTGTTTTGTAGCATAACATTTTACATTCATGACATAATTAATAATAGTGTGTTCATTTAAAAGTAGGCATCTAGATTCCGTTAACAACTTAATGTTGAAGTTCAAAAATCATTTGACAAAAGCAGTAACTGTGGTTATTTATAAAAGGTTCATCAAACAACATACAGGGATTCCCCTGTAAGAGATCACATTTTTTTTAAGATTAATGACTGTGAACATTTAATGTAAGATTTCAGGACCAGTCTGACTTGCAAAGCAAATCAACACTTGCATCACTAAAGCATCAAATACTCTCATCAATGTTATGGCAATTAGTTTTTTCAACAAACCAAAATCTCAGCAATGTTATGGTTATGAGTTGGTGCATCACTGATGACGACTATCAACAGTTCTGGTAATGATTTGTTGCAGCACTGAATAAGCAAAACAATGTTATGACAATGACCAGTAACAGTATTACTGACTTAAAACAATATTACTGTAATGATCAGTTTGAGTTTCAATGACTTTCAACAGTGTTATGGAAATGACACTGTTGCAGCACTAAATACTCTCAATGTTATGATAGACCTGTTAAAGTACTAATAACTTTCACCAATGATACTGTAATGACCTGTTGGAATGATTATCACTTTAAAATATGTTATTGTAATGACCTGTTACAGAGAAAAATATTGTATCAGGCCCCTACACATTACTGTCTGATTGCATTTGACCTACATGGTTTTCCATCTCCAAGTAATTTTCTCTCAACTGAATAATCTGTTCACTAACAACAGGCTTCTGAAAACGTCATTAGGTTTTTTACATGTCATTATACAGTGTCAAATTAAAGGAATACATTCTAGACACAGCATCTGATATATCTGAGAGAAATATTAAGTGATTTTACGATGATATGATTTCATTTCTTGGTCCGTTCAGAGGAAGGAGGTTATGAACGAGAAACCAGTTTAGCTGCATTTCATTCATCATAGAACATTGATTAAAAAAGGGATGAAAGTATGGTCGACCTTGCTTGCCCAGTAAACAACCCGACTGTTGTTCTGATTTATTTAGTGATTGATCTAGGAGATTGTGAAGCTGCTGCCCTTGGGTTTGACTCATTCCAAATGGAATATTAATGCTGATGTAAAATAAAGGAACAACAAGTGGCCTCTGCTTCTAATGTTGGTACACAAACAATCTGCATCACTTTTTTAGACCCTTCTAACCTCTATCTCTACGGCCTACAAATACAGCTCCGGACCACTTTTGAGTGAGGAACAGAAGTGTTCAATTTGCAGTGGTCTCTTTATTTTAACCCTTCTGTTCCTCACTCAAATCCTTCCTTTTTGACTTTTTTGGAAATGAAAGAAAAAGGTGCAGTGGTCTCTTAATTTTTTCCGGAGCTGTATATTGTGCTTTGACTACATTACTCAAGTTTTTGCAGTGGTAACAGATTTAATTCATATCAAAGCTATATCACTGAACAAAAAAGGGAATCAATCTATTGTATGTAATCAAGTGAGAGAACTCAATTGGTCACAATTAAATTATATTTAATGAAAAAGAAATGAGAGAAATTGTCTAAATAATGCCAGTTTTGCTAGGGTGCTTGTGTCTCTAAATTCCTTGGTTTCCTAAATGACGAACTGGGACCCCCAGGTGAATTCAGGTTAAAAGCTCTTGGGTTTGCTGCTAAGGAGGTCCATTCATCTTTAAACGTCCAAAATGGCACCCTGTTCCCAGTACGTCAAACCCTGTTCCGGAAGGGCTTCTATAGGTTTTGGCTTTAGCACACCTGATTATAAAAGCTGGTCACGATCAGGTGTGTTATAAGAACTAAAGCATACATCTACAGGAAGTGAGCACAAAAAGAACAGATTTGAGAAATGCTGCTTTATGTAGTATTGTTTTGATTATCCTATTTTTTTCTTGGCAGCTCATTATACACTCGTGAAGGCTGTCACGCGTATCAGACGAACACATGGGAGCAAATCACTTCTCCTTCGTACAAACTCCCACTAACAAGAGTTGTCACATTCTATCCACTGAACATTTAAATGTGCCACATCTGTCACGAGCAGGAGGAAGCTTAACAGCTGAAGAGATTTGTTTGCTATCAACACATCATATTCACACTCAACTCCAAGGAACTCAAGCTGACTCCCACTAGGCTCAAGCACAATAAAAGCCATGCGATCAGGGATCCAGAAGAGTACAGCAGTGAAAACGTTTTTTTTAAGTCTGTTGAAGTGTTATGTTACATTTACAACAGAACATCTGTTTATCCGTACACAGGAAGTCGCGTTTAGTTAAAGCATGACAGTAATCAGCCAATGGGCTTACTGTACTGTGATGTGTATTCCAGGTTGCCTGTAATGTCAGTAAAGTAGAGGAACGACCGGATGTTCTTTGAGATCGGGTTTGTAAGACCAAGTATCGAGTCTGTAACATCAAGAGTAATAGACTATCAAATGCTGTAATAAATAATTGAATTACTTTTTCCCTTGATGACCAGGTCATTATTTCAACCACTAAACGCAACAGCTGATTTCTAACAATTCTGGCAATCCATGCTTGCTGGGAGTTGCTGTCATCAAGCTAGTATTTAATTTTTGGAATTATGTAACAAAAAATGAAATACTAGCCTGTCTATTGGGAGTCTCAAGTTGCATTCTAATACACAGTCATGGCTTTGATAATATCTATGAGACACACACAAACACACACACACACACACACACACACACACAGAAATATGCACACAACAGAATTATTGTGTACATGGCGTCTATAATCCAACATATTACCTGGAGTTCCTTGAAAAAGACACAAACAAAGCTTTCCCCATTCCCTAAAAATACCCCTCCTTTCTCCCACACTCCTGGACCCAGTACAATGCTAGAGCTGCAAATTGGAAATAGGAAGTATAGAGGATATCCACCGTGGTTACAAAGGCGCTTTATCAGTTCTCGTTGGTGTCTGACTCTAGTGCCTCTTAAAGGTTGTCTTGTAAAAAAAAAAGGAAAAATGCTGAGAAAACCTACAATGATCTCAACAAGGCCAAATCGTTCTTTACACACTGGCTTTTTGGTTCAGTCAATCATTTATGCACAGTAAGACAATGACTGGTGTCTCAAATGAAACACTTCTCCCTAAATAGGCCTTGCACTTGATCATGGCCCACAAGTCAAAAGTAGTGAACTAATTAGGGGAATAGTGTGAACATTTGGAGTCATGGTAAATTCCAGTTATATCCAAAAGTAGTTTCTCTTCTCCTTTTCATTGAGCTGCACTAATGCAAAAGAAGTAGTGAACAGGTCAAAGTTATTTCCCAGTGGGTAGGTCTTCAGACTACAATGGAGAAAAAACAACGGGAGTAGGACACCATTTGAGACTATTGAGATGCTCATGACATTGTACCTGATGGAGATGGAGATGCAGTATCCAGTTCTTCTGAAGTGGACAACAGCAGGCAGCCAGGCGAGAAGGTGATGTCATCAAGACAGATGTCACCCCTGGTGCTGAGGCCCACCTTAGTATAGAAAAGAATAAAGTGATTTTCACTGGGATAGGAATTCACACAAAATGCAAGTTTTATACAAACACGCACACATATACATATATATTTATGTATACTGCCTGTCCGGCTCTGTCCAGATAGGGCCACAGTGTCACAGGACACCTCCCGACCCCGCCTCTGCCCCAAGGTTTTACGCTGCTATACTATTGCGCCAGGGTAATATGGTAAGTTCTCTTTCTCCATTGTAAATCCTTGTAAATATGAGGAATGAGCTTTCATAATTTTCTTTGTCTCCTGCTCCATTAAAACATAGGAGGACATGAGGTCTTGGCCCACACTTCCAGAGTACCGGACTCCAAAACTTGTTGCAATCCTTGTCCAAAGTCCTCCTGGTTGTGTTGCAGATTGTGTTGGTGATTCCAACTCTGCTGACGATCCCCTCCCCCTCCATCTGGTAATGCTTCTGACCTGGATTTGGTTTTATAGACTCTGGACAGAGCCCACATGCCCATATTAATTATTACAACTTGTACTCTTAAAATTTTCATCCAGCATTGCCAGAACAGGACTGGTCACGTCTCCAGGCCTGGTTCCTTTGTAGGTTTCTACCTGAATTTCTGCCACTTTTAGGGAGTTTTGCCTAGCCACTGTGCTTCAACACTTTTACATGCTCCTGGGGATATCTGGCTGGGTGTTTTGTAAAAGCACTTTGTGACAACTGCTGATGAAAAAATTAAATCAATTTGACTGATTAATGATGTCTGTTACCTTGCCCTCAAATGTGACCCAGTAGTGTTCCTGAGAGATCAGCCAGATGTCCTTCCTCTGCCAGTAGTTCCCCTGGTCTCCGGTCAGGTTGAGGAGGAGGTGGTGATCCGAAGAGCCAGTGACTCGGAACACACTGAGAGTACCGATGCCTTCTCCTGACATGTGCACATAGAAGCTGATCTGGAGGATTTTGTCAAACACATTGACATTTGGTAAACAGAATATTCTCGAAATAAACACACTGGTGCCAGATATTTGCTAGATTTTAAGTGGGTGCAGTGGCCTTAGAATAATCTAGAAAGGTGGTCTTGTGTGTTTTCGAGCTAGAGAATGCAATCTCCAAACCGGGAATGACATGAGCAAAGAAAATACATTGCTAAGTGACACTGCACCAGTACACTCAGCACATCATGGTTACCACACTACAGTTGGTCATAGCACTGTACGGGTTCTGTGACCCCTGGCTGAGTTATCCAAGCGTCCTCAGAAATACCAAAACGTTTTAGCACTGACCATGTTTTCTCATTAAAGTCAAGTTGATGTACCCGACTTGGTCCTAAGTGATATTCAGTCAAGTCTGGGACGAAAGTCAAGTTTGCAAAAGTAAAGCAAACCAGGACAGGGATTCAAGATTTTGGCATTCCCTTTCTACCGCACCAATGAGTATGAATTTCTTTCCAGCAACCTCTCCTTGCCACAGACCACGAAAGCAAATCAAGAGTTCGGCTGTACACCCTAAGGTAATTCGTTGTGAATAATAAATAAAATAAAAAAAACATCCCTGTAGTGCAGTTGCATTTTTTTCCATTTCCTCCTAATTCCCTTGTACATTATGGCTTGCCCACGACATCAGCCGCTCCAGTGCAGAGTGATAATGAGTTCTACAGGGGTATTCTACCAAATGCAACCATATGCTGGAGAATGTAAGGAACAGTGTAGTGAGAGAATGAGGCAGGCAAAACAATGAAAAGCCTCTTGCCTCAGGAGAGAACCCCGTCTTCTACTCTTCAGCCTCTCTTCTCGTCCTCCTTTCACTCAGTTTCATTTGCGGTTCACGACGGCATTTGTGATTGATTGACATCTGGTTCCACACCGACTGACAGGCGGACCGATGTGAGATCAGTCAGAGAGAAGACTCAATTCTCTGATTTGAATGTATATGCATGCAACTGCCCAGGCCTTCAAACAGAGTCATAGTCATATTTCCTCATTTTCAACATATTTTACCTTAAGTTCCTCCCTTACACCTCTAACATTTGGAATGACAATAGTGACAGAATTTCTTGTGATTTGTGATTACAAGGACAATGGGCCAAACTGGAATAAAAATGTTCAAGGTCGTATTATGTGTGAACATGTTTATAATGGTTGCATCCTTGTAATTTAATATGTAATAATATCATTAAACATGATTTAATACATTCATTACAATTTGCAATCATAATTAATTTTCAGAATGCTTTCCATTCATGACTATCAATATTAAGTGATGAAACAAAAACAGCTTGCTGATTTGTTTTGCGCTTGGTCTGAGCTCTGGCAAGGTTGCCACGCCGCAAAATATTTTTACACTTGTAAACTGAGGTCCACAAAGACAAATCAATTGGGAGCAGGATCATTTACTCTCACCAATCAGTTCCATCTGCCAAAACCAAACCATTCATCAATCAAACCATCCACAGCAGTTTTAATGAAGGTTACTAATGCAATTTATTTTCACTTCATGAATCAAATAGCCACAGTAGTTCTTCATTATCCTCTAAATATCCAAACTCAGAAAATAGCTAACTAGCTAGCTAACTACATACAGTAGTTACAATAGCTAACTTGAGCTGCTGTAGCCAATTATTTTCAGTTGTTTCAGATGTCCCAGCTTCATACTTCACATTATACACGAACTACTATTGTATCTTTTCACAGACAGAATAATAAAAAAGATCTTTCTTTATTTAGCCGGCCAATGAGAGAACTTATTGGCCAGACTCAGGAACGACTGGGAATGAAAAATGGCCCCAGACTTTTTGACTCAGACCTGTTCACCAAAACCCACCCAGCGACAGACCACCACCCACACAACCCACACCACTCTTATTGTAAACAATATAACCGAACAATATTTATAACAATAACTTTAGTAAAATGGATGTAAAATAGTACAAGGGGAACGTGAGAAACGTGCGCTTAAGAAAAGTCTTTACTAATGTTACTGAGCAGCAGAATCATGAGAAGATGAATAGATTTGACGCTACAATGACAGAAGCAACTTCAAGTGAATGGGCAATACAGTTATGATCCAGGTCCAACAGCACCAAGCAGCAAGGTTTTGTGCTTTTGAAGTTAGCTTTTGTTAACTGCGGGTATGTACTGTTGTAGCAAATAACAACCCTAAAGGGTGAATACTATTAATATTATTTCCCTCTATCTATAGCTGGGAAATTGGGTAGCAATAGTAAGATGTTAGCGGCAGAGGGGGGGATAAGTTTCCACCCATGGGGGAGAAATGATAAACTCCTCCCATAGCAGTGGCAGTGGGCCGGCAGCCCACTAAGCTGGACCAGTCAGGCCCCAATTGTCAAGCGGCCCACAAAGAATACTCCAGGGGCTCCAGATGACTAAAATATGAATGAACTACAAATGAACCAAATCAAACCAGTGCCATAACTTCAACCTATGGACATACTGATCAGGTGTCCCAATCATCTGGACTCAATAAACACCCACATCCCCCTCCGACCTGCTATCAACATCATTACCCTGACATTTGACCTTTGTGCTTACTTTGCATTCCTTGCTCCTGTGGCTGAGAAGGGGTCCTGAGATTCGGGCGACATCTCCAGTTGCCTGAGGGAAAGAGCTCTTTGCGTAGAGGTAGTGGCCTGATGGGTCCCTCTTTGTGTGGTCAGTCGAAGGCCCAGTGCCGAAGGTGGGTGTGCTGCCGGCTTTGATAAGCCAATTGAAATTGTCCTCCTGGCACTGGCGCCAGGAGCAGAGGTCAAACTCGAAGTTGCAGCGTCCACTAAAGCCCTCTTTAAGGAAGAGGGAACATGTAGGAGGAACATGCAAAGAGTTTATTAATAACACATAGCTCGGTTGATACAGCATGGTGCTTGAAATGGCAACGGTTGTGGGTTCGATTACCATGGTGGACCATGTCAGAAATGTATGCAATCAGTGCTCTGGATTAGGGTGTCAGCTAAATTATCAAAACTGTAAAATATTCTGTAACAGGTGTCTAGAGTGGAGACCAGAATAACATATAAAACAATTTGTATGCCTGAATATATTCTGCATGGAAAATGATTCTACACCAGCATTACCACCACTGTTGGTTATAGGGGCAAATGTTTTGTAGGTGAGGGTTGCTCTCACTGCCTTCATTGCTATGTTCAAGCCATTGAATGTTATAAAGGCTTAGACACACTGGCAGTATTATGGTAATTTGCATTTGACCACATTGATTGGTCATGCTCATGCTCACGTTTTGATATTTCAAACGTCATGTTGACTGACCTATTCATTTAAATTGTTATGTCTGAGGTTAAATAGACTTGTAGTTAGGTCAGCGAATTAGAAGTTTAGAAGTCCAGAAAACAGTACTGAAATTAAATAGAAACCAAGTCTAATTGAGGGACTAGTTTTCTCAAGGTTGAGAGACAACAACCTATTCTGCTTTCTTACATCAACAACAGTGGTTTTTCATTGAAGTGGCTCAGACTTAAACTGTGGACGATTATCTGACCTCTTCACTTTTTACCTCTGTTTAAACAACCAACGATGAACACGCAAATCGCAACAAACGCCCCTTATGTAACACTGTTATTTTAATTTTCATTCGGACAGAGGAAGGACCTCACTCACTGCAGATGTAGGGGTCCTCATCAGAGCTGTCCCCGCAGTGGTCGATGAAGTCGCACAGATTGTCCTGGGGGATGCAGTGTCCATTGGAGCATGCATACTCCTCAGGTCCACAAGGCTGCTCTGGGGTTAGGGGAGGGGTGCAGTCCTGGAAGGTGACATCATCCACAACCACATCTCCCATGTAGCTGATCCCACGCTTGGCCCGTAAGATCACCTGAATGACAAGACTAGGATCTGGGTCAGCCCTTGGGCATTGCAAATGTATTTACCGACAGCTGGTTCTGGGCATCTATTCTTTCACTTGGCATCCATCCAACTGAGACCTCGACAACCAGGTGAGGTTTGTTTGCATGAAAAGCACTGGTTCTCAACTCTGAACTGCTGTTTTTGCAAGGCTATTATTGAGAGAAGGAATTAGAGGGAGAAGAGTGAGGTGGAGACACAGAGGTAAAATATGGAGATGGGTTTTGGACCCTAGTCCCCTGCGGGGAGTCACGTATATACATGGAGCCATGGACCAAGCCCAATTTTTTTAATTTTAATTACTTAATTGCATTTACCCAGTGTCCCAGGTCTAAATCGGCTCAAGGTTAGAGGTCTAATACGAACACCAGCAGTACTTGGGGTCCAAGTTCTCTAAATCTTGAATATTAATTTTAGTAATGCATGTAAAGTAGCAAATTCGCAATAAATAAATGAGACTCATTTGGTGTCATCTTCCCTATAATCTTACTTAATGAGACTAGACATAAACAACAACTAGCTCAACTTCCCAAAAGTCAGTGTGCACAATAAATGGAATAGGGTGCAATTTGGGATGTAAATCCCCAGCCACATATTACCCAAGTCATGTCCTCCTTAGTGCTGAGCCATGATTTTACCATAAGAAAGGACCTCGGTTGATTAAGTACTTTGGTGGGAGAGGGAAAGGGCACTGGCAGAGCCTCTGATGGTGAGGAAGAGGCGCTTGAACAGTGCCGTGCTAAAGGGCACTTAAGACACTGATTGCTCCTTCTGAATGGCTGATCCGAGTGGGTTCTGCTGACAAAGGTTAATGGACATCTGTACACATCCTCAAAGGTCAGGTGATTTGTTGCTAAAATGGCTATTTCACTGTTGACAGTGGGTCTTTGTCTGGTTCCAGGTGGGCTGACTGTGGGATGGCAGGTACCCTTGCAGTCTGAGGATCTGACCATTAACCAAAATGTTGCTGGATCAAACCCCAATTGAAAATCTATCCTTTCTTAGAGAAGGATTGGGAAAGCTAGTTGCATGGTGGCTGCTCAAAACACACGTCCAATTTGGAGGGGTTGAATGTAAAAGCTAAAAGAATATGCAAACTAACTGGTATCTAATTTCCTTTTCCCTGTGTTTAAAGGAACTGAGCCACTAGATAGCATGCAGTGATAAAATGTAATGTCTTCCTAGGTCATTTCTGTTGATGAAGATTGTTCTGGCCATTGCTTTTGCAGCTCTTTTGGGGTTTCAGAAGGGTATCAGTAGCACACATTGTGACTAGTGTTTATGTAAAATAGTTGCAATATATCAATGGAAGTGATTGATGTTTGACACCACAGAGAATTAATCTAAAAGCAATTTGAAACCCTATCAGTGCAACTGTCAGGCATAAGTTGCAAACAGCCCCCTGATCAACATGAAAATGAATTGAACATTTAAAAGCATGGAAAACCAAGAAACACTCCACAACACCTGTGACACACTGACTTATGGGTGTGGTTCTTTCAGGGAAAAGATGATTCACAGACCTGGAGATCATGGGAAATTCCCAGAAAAACTTCTCCCCGTCTCCATTTGTTGCCTTGGTTACCCGTCTGAGACCATACTTCATGGGAAATGTTTCCATACTTTAGTAACACCTGTGAATTAATCAAAACAGAGAATGAAGATGTCTCACATTGTTATTAAAACAAACCAAAAACCAAGAGCAGTAGCTTTATTCTAGGGTCCCTGTGATGAAAAAAATAGTAATTTGTTTTCATCTCCATAGAACTTGATAACGTTTTGAATGAACAGTATAGCACATAGATGTTTGTGCCGATTTGATGTTCATCAACAGAAATATTATTGATATGTATGGGGAAAATCTGATTTCCTCAAACAACAAAAGGGGTGGAATATGGAACATTGCTTGACAAGTACAACTTTCAAGCAATATTTGTCTATTTTTGCAATGTCCAGGTAGATGTATATATCGGGAGAGCAATAAATATTATAGTTAACCTTCCATACAACAACTGGAAGGTGTAGAATAAAGTGGTCTTATACATGTTTGTGTGAGATTAAATAGAGATGCACAGTACAGATTCAAATACATCTTAAAAACATTTTTTGTTAATTATTTGTTTTCATATCCTTTGTATTCAATACAAATATATGAATTATGAATGTGATAAAACAAGGCTTTAAATCCTTTACAAACACTTTTAAAAAAGGGTTCATGATATGATATTCAGGACTATTAATCTGTCCCAAACATTCTCATCTTTGAAGAACCAATTCTATTAAATTCACTGTAGCGTTAGCATTCTCTGTCAGACATTAATAAACCATACACTGTTCAACAAGGCACAAGCCCATTTCTTTCTACAACGTGTCTCTGTATTAATCAAATATGCAAATATACAGTGCTGCTTAAAAGTAACTCCATTATCAATAATAGATTTTTTTGTTTTCATATTTCACATCTGACATGACAGTTACCAATTCCATATGTTGGTTTAGAAGGAATCACGCATGTAGTAAAAAAAACTAATTAAAAAGGAATAAGTGAATGTGCAAAATTTTGTGAACCCCAAGTTGAATAAATGGGTACATAGAATGAGGTAGTAACGCTTGGACCAAATGAATCAAAGGCAGAATCTATAGGAAAGTGTTTGGGCGGGAGTCTGATAAAAATACACAAGAAACCTGGTCAGTCGGATGGAGATTAGCATACTACCAACATATATGACAATATATTTGACAATACGATCTAAAGACTAAATTATGGTCATGAACAGCCCAATTTATAGTTTTTTTTTAAACAAATGTCAACCAAATTTGATCTGTCTATGTTCATAAAGAACATTCTCAGTCTTGATCCTAAAATATATTCTTGAATAGCATTTATTAATAAAACATCACAGATTTGTTTATCAAAACAAAGCTCATACAGTTTTTCCCCATTTCTGGATGATACCAATAATAAATATATATGGTGCTCATCCACCTGCAGGGTTCCCACAGTGAAGCCGCTCATATGGTACCAGAATCCCAGGGTGCACTGGGGTCCAGTGGAGGAAATGACAGGAGTCTGGAGGTCGGTCGTGTGGCTGAAACCACCGTTGGAGCTGTCTGCATACATGTACCAACCCTCTGGAGTGCCACTAGAGGAAAACGAGAATTTCTATTTTAGTTTCAGAGCTACATTTTGAGACCGGCAGTATGACGATAGAAACATCTGATCAGTAACCCACAAAATTCCTAGTGATAATCCTTGAACCAGCAAGGTAAAGAATCTGCTGAATAACAATAATACAAAACTACCAGAAATGAACAAATAAGTGAACAGGCTTATACATACACATATTTAACATATTTGGATATCTAATCTTCACTTCACCCTTTGACAGGTCAAGGTAACCAAATTTAACAAATGATTCTGATAGATTCTACAAAAATATATAGAAAAGCATTTTCATGTGTGGAAAAAGTATGAACACCCCAAGCTTCTGTAGAGTGTTTTTGGAAAATGAGGAGCCATGTATAACTGATAATCTTCATTATGTTTTCTCTATTAATTGCATTATACCTCTGAAAAAATTGTATTGTTTTCATTGACTGGACATCTGCTAAACTGCTATCCAAAATCCAGTGCAATAAATGGACTGTTAGACTAGGCTGTAAGTGTCTTAGAATGTGAAACATTGTCATGTCCCTAGAAGGTGATTGTGGCAACAGTACAAGGTGCCAGGCCTCAAACTGTCTTATCAATAGACAAAAGTACAAATGACTTCAAGGTAAAGTTGGTGAGATATGTTAGCTGAACAGCAACAATGTGATTGTAGAACAAGGCATGATCTGTTGCTGAGTATCTTGTTACCTTGAGAATAAATTACAACAATGTTACAGGTGTTTGATAATATTCTTCTGAGTTTATTTTTCCTTGTAGTTTTTCCTTTAATCGGGACTTTGATAACTTGTTTGGCCTTTTTGGCTGAATAAATTAATGTAGCTGTTTTTCAGGAGGATTTTTCCCCACTTATATACATCACTGACTGTCATGTTTGTGGGATTTCTTGTATGCTTGGCCCGCTTCATTTCTCCCCAAAGCATTTTGATAAGATTCAGATGGGCTTTGACTTTGCCATTCCATAACCAAATATTGTTTTGCACCATTCTGTTGTAACTTTGCTTGTGTTTTTGGATTCAGCTTCAGCTTCTTGACAGATGACCAAACATTCTCCTCAAGAACTATCTGGTGCTATATGGAATTCATGGCAATAATGGCAATTTGGCCATGCCCTAAGGCAGCAAACTAGCCCCAAATCATAATGCCGCTGCCTCCATGCTTTAGGGTAGGAGGTTCTTCTGTTGAAAGTGTTTAGTTTTCGTCAAATATGGTATCTGGCATTACGGCCAAAAAATTCCACCTTTGACGTATATGTTCGGAGCACAATGTCCCAGTAGTTAAAAAAAAATTCCCAGCTGTAGTCTGACAAGCATCTGTCATGTCTTGATCTTTTTTGGACAGCAGAGGTTCCTTCTTTCTTGACGTCTCTTTTAACTCACTCTAATTCAACATTGATTGTGGCAAGAGAGGTCTGAAAATATCTTTCGATCTTATCCTCAGGTTTTTAGAGATTTCTATGTACATCAGCTTCAGTCAGCTGTTGTAATGAAAACCGGCCTGGACATTTCTGCTTTTGTAGTTGATCCATCAGATATTGGAATTGTGTATTTTTGGTTGGAAATGACTTTACCTCCTCCCATTCTAATGTGCATCAAAATCTTTTTCCTGAGGTCTTTGGATAGGTGTACTGTTCTTGGCATCATGTGTTAACCTGCATCCATACGGTTAAGCCCAAACAAAGTTTGTAATCTTTATGGAAGGCTGGAACCCTTCCATGTTACTCTTGAAAGATCTTTGAAAAATTTGCACCTGACAACAAATTCTGCCATTTGAATTGATGATGAAGCTTTGGCAGTACTAATTCTCTGAACATAAGGGAATTATTGTTTTGTTCATTTTCCCTGCATGAATTGTTTCAGTTAATTCAATAAATATTTGTGAAATTTGGTTACCTTTAACAATGAATGTGATTGGAATTTCTCAGATAATTATGTGTCCATACATGTAAAGAAAAGTTTCCAAGGTTTAGGGATGCTTACGGGTATTGTTTGACATGACTGGAAAAAAAACTACAGCCATTAAGAGTTCAATGGAATAAAAAATGCGAGTAGATAGCATCATCAAAAACCTGTAATGGTTCAGTCTGAGAAGAGGTGGAGTTGTGTACTTTTTCTCTTGATGCTCGTCAATATCATAAATAAAAAATGGGACAAGGGGAATTCGTTGAAGAGTCAATTTTGAAACTTTGATAGTTGTAAGAATGTGAATCCTCCACAGTCAACACACACTGCAACCTGACCACGCATGCAGAGTACACACCCACGGAATAGAAGCATGTTACTGAAAGTCATCCATCTCTCCAAGTACTAGACCCCAGGCCCAGGCACAGTTATCCTTTACTAACATGAGGAGAAGAAAGATTAGTGGATGGGGTCTAAGCTGACCTCTTCCACCCATGTCCATAATCTCTCAGCTTTCTAGGGACCAGGCCCTGACTCAGTTCAATCTCTACCAGAGAGAAACGAAGCTCCCCTGGGCGTAGATACTACAGAGTTTTCCTCTTACCTGCAAGGCTATAGGAGTATACCAACCATTTGCTAGTGAAGAGTAAAGAACTGCAGCAGGAGTAGAGGAGAGATGTATGAGTGGTAGGGGAAAGATTGTCCCGTAGGCTACATGAGAAAAGGAAATGAAAGTAATGGAGTGATGGCCATTTCTGCTCACACTACCAGCCCTTAGGGGTTGAGACAGGCAATCATAGCCTGCACAGGAAACCATCACAGAAACGCCATCAGTCACAGTTTTGGCATGGTGTTTTGCCCCTGGTACCGGTGTGTGTTCGTGTGCATGCGTATTCGTGTTTGTGTGACTCACAGAGTGTGGTCGTTGATGGGCCGGTGGTACTGCTCTCCAAGGTGAATGGTGTCGCCTTGGTCAGGGAGCCAGCGGAATGAATGGAGTACAGGGGGAATGGGATAGACTCTCTCCCAACCACATGAATCACCCTCCTCGAAATTGCATACCTCTTTCACTGAAGACACACAAAGTGAGAGACAGAACACACTTAAACTGCCATTTAACCGCTGTTCTCACCAGAGTTAAACACTGTCAAAACAAAAAAATACCCAATATCAGCAGAATTGGATGAAAGATATACAAAGGCAATAAAACTATACCAATGAGAAAAATCTGATTCATCGAAATTTTCTTGGTCATCATAGATAAAGAGAATGCCCAAAAGGACAGAGCGAGACAGAGAGAGCAAAAAAGTGTGAGGAATATGCAGTAGTAAACAAGTGGTAAAACATTAGCCAATGGACTGGGCTAACTGTGAAATAATCCATTTTGTCATTATGATCACAGTTAAAGAGTTTGTATGGTCAACTAGGACCAGATCCAAGATTGAAATCTTGATGGACGCAGATCTTGATCAGAGGGAAGAAGATTACTACCCACCACAGTGCTGTTCATCCAACCCATCGGAGCAGTCGTGTCTGAAGTCACACACTCTGCTCACGTCCACACACTCCCCGTGGGCACCACATGCAAACTCCCCCTCTGGGCAGATGTGGGGCTGAATTGTAGGGGTGTCCGTCGGGGGGAATGGGGTGGTGGGGCTCACGGACGGCAGGTCCCCTGAAACGGATCAAATGAATGTGCCACATCAACTGTCACCCAGAGAATGCGATCATTGCAGATATAACTACACAGGCTCATATTCCTATCCTATAGACCTCGCTTTGGATTTTCAAAATAATGATGGTAGACATTTAAAAGAGAAGTATGGTGAATTGCTGTAGTGGTCTTGCCGGAACAAGCACACAAATTACCATCATAGAGGCTGCAGTCCAGGAAGGACAGGTCATCAATGGCAATGTCTCCGTTGAAATCATCACCAACTGTTCCCTCGACCAGAATCTGCCAACAGACAACAAGGTAAGGTTTATATAAATAGAGGACTTTTTGGGGTACTTTTGAGTGCGTGCCAAAAGGTACCCCAATCGGGCAGTGCACTTCATTCCACTAGGCTCCACAGAATAGGATACCAGTTGAGAACAAGTACTGTCTACCAGCAACAATGTTAAACATCTTATCATAATGCTGACCTCCTTAGTAGAGTAAGCTATGGGCCAGCTCTGTCAAGGAAAGAGCAATTTACCTCAAGCAGTCATACACTCTCAATTCAGTATAACCCAGAAATGTGGAGTCTAAATGACAATATGCTTCTTGGAAAATACATTGTGTTCCTTGAACTAAGTCATCCTTAGTCAGCCAAACGCAACAACGCCTCTCTCCAACAACATTGTGGGAGTTTTTTTTCCAGCAATGACCACCTTCAGCTCAGTTCTATGTGAACTTCACACCAGCCTTGAGGCAAAGTTGTTCTAGTGGGATTATACAGCAGTATATGTGCGTGTGTCTGTGTCTGCTGAGAGCCTGCAGTGCGTGATCTCCCCCTAGAGAGGGCTGCTTGATTCTTCTCCTCTAGCCAGCCTCATGGGCTAATTCTACTACGCTGATAATGGTAGGGGGAACTTGATTTCCATGGTGTAACATTGAAATAGAACAACTGACCAGATGGAAATCTACCTCTGCTTGACCATTTACCCCTTAGCTCTCCCAGTTGCCAAATTCCCATTTGGGTTAGTGGTATAATTACTACAGTACTACAGTTTACTCTAAAGCAGGGTTATCACTGAGCAAAATCACAAAAAAATTACTTAAAATGCTTGAGAATATATCAAAGACAGAAAAATCTCAACATTAGACCTCTGCTGTTTTCCATTATGCTGATTGTTTGTGCATGTTTTAGTTATTTAAATTATGAACAGATCTGCCATAGTAGTGTTATATTTCATTTACACTTGATAAAACTTAACAGAAAATGAAATCATTCATGTGGTTAGATGATACAAACAGTAGCAAGAGTAAAAAAGACAGCTTTAAAACCTTCAACACAATTCTAATGTTTTACAAATGAGTTATTTGTAGGATTTCCACCATGCAAACACACAAAAGATTTAAGAGTATTGAGAAAAGATATTATTTGAAATAGAGTACTTTACAAATTGTTTATTATTCATGCTCATACATTCAGTGCCTTTCTGATGATTTACCCTTGATTACATTAGTCTGGTTGTTAATTGTATAGCATCGCCACTCTCAAAGAAATATGGATACAATTCTGGACAAAAGTCAAATGAATATAGGCATCGCTTGGAGGAATACACAGGCTGATATGGACTCAGTAAGCGAGTTGTTGACCATATTTCTCCTGGACAGGTCATTTCTCCAAATAGCAAGCTAACTACCAAGTAGTAAGGCACCTATACATCTCTGTCCAGCACCACAAGCCTACCACAAACTGGATTATAGTTATACCACAAGTGAGATAGTGTAAAATAGGAATTCAACTCACGTCGTGTAAAATTTTCACAAACATGAGAAACTATAATAGCCTCTTGATAGCCTTATTGGCAAACTATAGAACTACTAGCTATTTACAGCTCAGGAAATAATTAAGAGACCACTGCAACTTTTTCTTTCCAAATCTTATTTGGAAAGAAAAGAAAAAGGTGCAGTGGTTGAGCATGTTTGTTGAGCAAACCAAATATATGTTTACAACATATATGCTCATATAAGACATATTAGTTACATGCATACGTTGCCATTACATTACATTACATTTTCGTATGGGGTGGACACACAATCGATTGAGGAATGGAAAAACATTGTGGTCCAGCAGATAACAGTTCAGTATACTTCGACCCAATGCCTCATATTTTGGATAGAATGTAATCGGCTATTGTCATCATGAATGCCATTGGATGAAACGGCATTATACCATACCATCACATCAGTATGAACCAGCAAACCTATCGAATGTTTCTGACACCTTGTGGTATCCATCCCCTAAAAGATTCTAGCTGATCTGAGTCTGTTCAGAGACAGCTGATTTAATACAGCCATTGTTGATTCAATGATATTACAATCCTAAGGAACTTAAAATAAGTCTTGTGAACCACAGCATGTATGCTAATTAGTGCAATCTCTTAAGCAGTAAACAGCTGACACACTGTTCCATCAAAGACATGACACAGTGTCTCTTTGATGGAACAGTTTTGGTTTGATGGCAGAAAAGACACTGACATTAGAATTCTCAACATGAACCAACCCTCACATATGAGGACACCTTCAGTCTCAGCAGGGCTGGTTTTCAATCTGAGGTTTTTAGAAATCGGACACCACATCAAGGAGGCTTGTTTACTACATGAAAACCTCAGTATAACATAATCATGGAACTGCTCTGCAGAGTGAAGGAGTTACCTGAAAAGGCTTAGCGCTGTTGAGGTAGATGGTCTTTCTGAGCCACATATTTCCCTGTTCGCCATATCGCATCCACAGCATGTGACCGCGACTGGGCTTGGTGGTCCTCATGTACACAGCCAGGCGGAACACGTGAGACCCAAACATGTGGTAGTGGAAGCGGAACACACAGTGTTGGCGAGGGCTACCATCTTCGACAGGCTTACTGTGCCCAGGTCGCAGGGTGGGCTGGAACACTGGGCTGACCAGCATAGCTGTGTCTTTAAACTTCTGGGGGCTAGAAGACTCTATGTAGAGGTAGTGACCGTTAACGTTGCCCAGGGTGTGGTCCTTCGAGGGACCCGTTTCGAGGGTGGGTGTTGGGCCCTGAATGCGTGTCCAGTCGAATAAGTCACCCCTCTCTTCCTGGGTCCATATACATAAGTCCTGCTCAAAGTCACACATCAGCTCTGGAGCTGAGAGAGCACAGAGGGAATTAAAACAATATTAAACATTATTTTCTGTTATGTTTTTCTCCCTTCCTACTTTTGCGATGTTGCAATTGACCTCATGGCCTTGCCTCATCGCAGAAACTGGCAGAAATACTCTGTTGGGATCATGTGGAAGACCAATGTTAACAGCAACATTATTACATACGTGTTTAAGACTTGTCAATTCACATCAGGCATGCACCGTTGGTCTTTGTTTTCTGACCAATAACTAGCTTAGATACTATCTTTAGCACATATTTATTTGTCAGCTAAAATATTGACAAGTCAGCTTGACTGAATCATGTTTGTTGACTATTTTCTGAGGGGAATTTCTCAAATTATTTTTCCACAAAGCCCAACACAACCCACATGCTAAGAAACAATATTGGCATTGTCCATTAATCTATCCATTTTGTAAATGAATACGATCGTTTGAGCAAAGTTGCGTGCATAGATGTGAGAAAATGTCACATTTCACACGCTGACGCAAAGCCCTGTCTGTTATCTTTCACTCCCATCCATTCCCGATCCAATGCTCACATGGGTATGTGCAAGCTTTTTCACCCCCCACAGTGTTGAGCTCCGCCCTCTGACGGACTCCCATAATGCGGCCGTGACCGGGATTTGAACCCCAAGGCTGCAGTGGCATACTAAACTGTGAGACAGACAAAGCCCCTGATCTATTCAGCCAAGTCCTGTATCTCAAACTTACTATACCCAATTTCGTCTGTGTGTTCTTGTTTGGATACATTTTTGACCTGCGTTACTGTTTGCCTTCCTGCCTGCCTGCGCCTGCCGCAACTGTCTAGTGACTCACAGCAGCCCTCCTCGTCCGAACCATCTCCGCAGTCGTCCACTAGGTCACACAGCTGCAGTCGCTCCACGCACGCCCGGCTTTGAGTGCAGTGGAAGTGGGAGCGCCCGGGACACTTTTCCACCGCCAGGGGCAAGGAGCAGTTCTGGAAGCTGATGTCGTCCAAGGCAGAGACTCCGTCGAACACGCCCAGGCTGATTTTGGCCAGTGTTAACTGGAAGGGCCGGGTTATGCGGCCCAGCTGCACCGTGACCCGGTTCCAGTGGTTGCCTTTGTTGTAGAATGTTTGCCACAGCATGGTGATGTTGTCCACGCCGGCGATGCGCAGGGACAGCTCCGCAGCGCCGACTGAAACACCGGAGTTGTAATGCCTAGATAGGAGTGGAGAACAGAAGTACACATGGTCTACATCCCAAATGACAACCTTTACTGTGTACTGTGGACTCCTGACAAGGTCAAAAGTAGTTCAATATTTGGGAGTTTGTCTAATGATGCATAATAGCATTTTGATTCATACAGATATATTAGATAATGCAACCTGAAATTTAAGGTAAAAAACATTCTGCAATTCCAATCGTCTATACAAAAAATACAACATGTCCTTTGACAGGGAACACCCATATACAGTATACCTAATAAAAGGATAAAATCATATGAACACCTCAATACCAAGAGAATCGGAATCGAACAGCACAGCAACAGAGAGTGAAAATTAAAAGGAGAAAAGAAGGTGTCGATCGGTGTAGAATGAAGTGTACTCAAACTTTGATAACTCAGAAGAGTTTCAAAGAGACAGGAGGAAAGAATGTGACAACAATTTCAATTAATGCCTTTGTGTTCAGAGCTACAGTAGAACAATGAAACATTTTCGCATCCACATAGACTAAGGGAGCTATGTGTGCTAGCTGCATAGGCCAGGTACTGAATCCTGAGGCGCCCCATGATGGATTTTTCGCATGAGGCAAGAGGTTCGGCATTCTCACCAGAAGGTCATTGTACACCCAGGGGCTGACTGGCGGTACTGGGGCCCCCGCAGAACAGCCCTCTGAAAAACACTGCTTCTGTTCAAAAAAACGAAGAGAAAGTGTCCTGCAATGAAAAATGAGACAAAATTTGAATATCAGAAGCAGGGTAGACGCATAAACAACACATGGAAATGCTTGAGAGTAATGTACAGAAGAATGGAGAGGCAGGAAGGACACATCTGATACAAAACAAACAAAAAGGGCCAGAATTAATATAAATGATCTGAACCCTAGAAGCAGCTGACTATCCTGGACAAAACATACATTCAACATGCAGAGAAGGCAAACTATATAATGTTTTCTAGTGGGTGAAATGTTGCATAGAGGTGTGCTGTTTTAATACTAGATGGGAGAAATGTCGATTTTGCCTCTTTTATTCAGACGCCTGAGAGAGACTTTTCTCTTTCCAGACACCGCTGTTCTCTCTGGCACTCTGCATTCAAAAAAACTCTAGCTGGGGCGTTTTCTGAACAAGTGATTGATTCAATCTGTAAGTCATATTATTTTCCTCAGCCACTTATTTCCATACCGACAGTGCCAAATCGACTCCATAACAGCATTTCATCGGGCAATCACACCTCTGTGCTTATTCCATTAACTTACTCCGAGGGAGGGCAGAGATAACTGCTGTTTTCAGACCACAGCTTTACATAGCTCTGGCTCAATGTGTTACACGCTGCTTGCTGCTGTCGTTAGAAAGCTTCATGCATCACCCTGGTCCAAAAACGACCATGTTACCAAGTGTCAGTGTGTTACAGGGCATGTTGTTAACCCCTCCTACCCTGACTGCTGTTGGTGGAATGATCCAGAGGAGGGACCTGGCTCTGGTAATCAGGTGGCACGTTCCCGGTTGAGCCCCTGACCCAGTCGAATCCATCGCCCTGGGAAAATTCATATTCATGCCAGCCGCAGGAGTCCCCCTCAAAGTCACAGAAAGAGGCTGGGTGAAAAGAGAAAACAGGTGAGTGAGTGGGAGTTTTATAAACTCAGAACCCGAAATTATTGCAACTGGTTGTGGAGAGGGCTGAGTTTGTTTACTTGGCCAAGGCGACCTCCATGTGAATCACTGTACAGGGAGAGCTGTGACTCACTGGTCTGGACTGGTCTATTGTAACTGAAATATTTGCTCAGAAAATGTGCAAAGGTTTTGATTGGTTCATATTAGCTTTTTGCATGAACATCAACCCAAACAACAAGTACACATGAACGTTGAGATATTTTTTTGTGAACTTAATGCATTTATTCGCAATGGCGATATCAAACAGTTGAAGACACCGCATTGAAGAATGAGGACGCATCCCCTTTATCATCAATATCTCTGGCCCACAACAGCAAAACACCTTTTCCAGACTGAAGTCATGAGGACCGAGTCAGGTGTCAGACAGACTAGTTCGGGATAGCATTTCAAACGGGCCAAATCCTCTGAGAGGATACTCCTTGTTCAACAATTTAAGTGAAAGGATCTTTAATGCTTTTATGTGATATTCTCGTGGAAATTCTTTGAACATCTTAACTGATAAAAAGTAACTACCCCACAATAAATCTTATCAATAACATAGTGGATTTAATGATTTAGAGCAAAGGGAGGGCGAGTTCCATCTGCATGGATTGATTGGCCCTCATACGTTTAAACTGAAATTCAATAGGAATGAAACCCTGGCCTTTGAGTTTTTCACATCTTAGAAATGTATCTACACCAAACACAGGGTCAAACGTGATAATCATACAACCGGTACATCCTAAAACTGTGACAGAAAAATTAATCTGAATAATCTGAATAATTGAAAGTACACCAAGGGTATTTAGTGGATATGAAGTGTGATATGTTTGTTGAACAGGGTTCTTACGGCAACTGGCTTCATCCTCTCCACCCAGACAATGTGGAATGAAGTCACACACTTTGCCCTCATCAATACAGTCCCCATTGGCACAGGTGAAAGAAGCAGATGGGCACAGAGGAACAGCAGTTGAGAATAGGGACCCAGTGCTATTGGTGGCTGGGAACGAAAAGAGATAGAGATCATATAGGAGAAAGACACACATTACAACACATTACAGTGTTATCAGTGGTAGTAAACAGCTTGTTATGTGGACTAGATACTGTGTATTGGAAGCCCTTTAGGAAGTATACCAAATAGCACCCCAACCACTGAACACTGGTCAGAAAGTAATACACCAGAGTGCTTTTCTTAACACAGCATCCTTGTGTAATGAGTTGTAACACATCTAGGCACTTCAACAAAAGCCCTAATTCCCAACACGTAGATTTTTCATTTAGTTTAGAGGAGCTTCGCTTGGAGGCGTCTTTTTCCTCCGTGATAGTAAGTACATTAAGTTATTATGGCAAAGAAGATTTTGATTGGAGCGTGAAGTAATGAGACCCAATGAGAGTGTTGACTCTAAATCAATATCAAGCCAGAGACTCCATCTCCTAATTAAACTGAAACGCAATTCTGACTTTTAAATGAGAAATATTGGAAAAGTGATTCAATAATCAAATTTTACATAGTGTTCAGGCAGGATATTGAAAAAATGACAGTAAATTTCTGTTTTCATTGCCTTTATTTCCAATGAAAATAACTTACCAACAAAAAGGAGACGAATGAAAAAGAAATGAGCACGGAATATACTGGAATTGTATGGGAAGGTCATGGATAATTCCTCTGTACTTGGAAACCATTGTACCTGTTGTGTCAGTTATTTTTTTTTAAGAACACCAGGATATGTTTTAATACATTTAGAATGTTTGTGGAAGCCAAGCTAAACTAGACCCTATGGTAAGAGATCAAGTTGCTTTCTAGGTTCAGTTTGATACTGGCCAGGCTATGAAAATAAAGGTTGTACAAGGTTTGTTATATTAGGATATCAGACAACAGTGCTTCACAATCCTCTCCTCCTGACGGGATACAATCTTTTTTGGTACTCACACAAACAATTGCCTTTGCAAGTCAAACTAAAGTATGTTCTGGGATATTGGGACCATTTCAATATTTGTGAAGCCCTGAACCAGCGCACCTGACTCACTTCAAGAATTCAATGATTAGTTAAAGTTAAATCAGATGCTGTCACGTCCTGGCTATGCCCCTAGCCATCTTCACACTAGCTGGGGACATAGTCAGGACGGGACTAAAGAGAGGCCTCTAGACACCTCTTTGGTCTTGGGTCTCCCCAATTGTTGGTTATTGCCTCCAATTGGGGAACCTATTCAAGTTCACGTTGGGAACACACTGATGTGGTTCATTGTGGCTTGTCAGCTGAAGGCTAGGTAACCCTGTCATTTGTTCTGCTTTGAGTTGCTTTGAGTTGTTTGTTTATTTCTTACTTGCTTTCACCATTAAAACATGGATTATACAGACAGTTTTGCCTCTGCCTATCTGTCCTTGAACCAGATTTATGACAGATGCACCAGCTTTTGATCCAATAATTGTAGGTGCAAGGGTTCCTGTGAGAGGTATGTGAACCAATGCAATATATTGACTGTGAGTCATATATGTTTAAAATGAAATCATCAGGGTTTGTTTTGGAAGAGATATCAGGTACATTCTAGTGGTCTTCGATTGGTAAGAATGACACATTTTAATAAAGAATATCTCGTGGTCTCGTGGACTGAGTCAGCTAGTATGAGTGACCAACTGACAAACATTCAGTTTGCCTCCCAAATGAATGCTGTCTATTCATCTATTCACTACAATTTGATGCCATTTTGGACGAAACCTAAGAGACCCAGATTGTTGTAGTCAGCAACCCGGCCTATTCTCAGGCTGAAATGGAAAGTGTGTGCCAAAATTGTGGAGCGTCTTTCACACCCTCACAAAGTGTGTGTGCATGCTGCGCATGTGTGTGCGCGTGCCAAGGTTATTATTTACACTGTTCAGCGGATTTTGCTCTAAGAACAAAAATTTGTTATAGGGGTCTGTTTACAATAGTTATTTATTGTAATTTTCTATCATGTCTGCGTGGCTACAGTTTCACTTTATTGACGATTATAAGCCCATTATAATATATCAAAGCACTTTATGTGAATCTACTGTATGCCTGTTGTAGTACAATAATAATTCACAGCTGCAAATTGGCTGCCAAATTGGTGCACTGAATAATAAAAGAAGTCACTGTAACTGAACAATATGGCACATTGTTAGATGAAGCAGATGTGCACCACAAATCTAAATAGGCTTTTCTTGTCGGGAAACACAAGTTGGAATTTGAATCCACTGCATCCATTTTACAAAATTGCTTGCGTAATTGGTTCTGAATTCATTTGTATTCTGTTGAGTATATCTGATTAGGCTTTGTGAAATAAAAGGTTGCCTTAGGGCTGTGTGCTGTCTACAGTAATAGGATCCATCTCAACGGACATGACAGGTCAGAACTTTCAACCTACTGACTCAACGTATGGATCTTCTGAAAAATATCTTAATGGTATTAACAGCATGGGTTAACAGCATGAAACGCCAATTTCTGATGAGCTGTCTCCCAGTCGAGCTAAATAGTTACAGGTTACGTTACTTACAGTGCATGTAGCTTGCTTTTTAGCTACATCTAGGTCTCCAATGAAAAACAATAGGATGTGACTCAGATGCAGTAGCTCATGGTCCTGCTGCAACACCCCCAGCTCAAAACATATTTTGCTACACCAGAGGGTTCGCTCTCAGTCCTCCTCCCGTCTCTCCCAAGTGACAGATTTACGCTCTAATTTTATTAATGTCTCAATAAAGTGCTTGAAAACTCACTGAAAGAAAAGAAAGAAGAAAAGCACTGAAGCTAAAAGGGTGAGATGGGTGCTCAGGCAGTCCTGGAAGTGAATAACTTAGAACCTACAATGACCCGCAACCATCTGCAGTGGACCAAGTACGTCTGTCGCGGTTGACCAGGCCAATGCCATCACTCCATCAACAGTGTAGGAAGGAAGATGGAAAGATCATAAATCAACTGGCTGTTTGGGTTTCAGGCTGGGTATCTGTAAAATCACAGAACAACTGCTGATGTAAAAAGGGCTTTCTTAAATACATTTGACTGGTCAGTTGATGATTTAAGAATGCTTGAGACCTGGCCCCTAAATTTAAGGACACTAGGTCGAGGGCTGGAGACTAGTTGTCGGTGCTAGTCCTGGGGCTGGAGGCTAGTTGTTGGTGCTAGGCAAGTACCACGGTGGATGTGTTAACCCTAACCCTAACTAACACCGTCTCCCTCTGACCCCCTCAAAATATGAGAGCTATGATTGGAGTCCAAAGGTATCTGACTGAAGGTAGAACAAGAAAATCTATTGAGAAGTTACGACCAGTATATTTGTTTTATAGATGCGGGAAGAGGGCAAATCAACCTCCCTGGTGATTTAGGAAGGTCGTAAAGTGTACTATAAAGATGCTATAGTGTTCTTGGTTCTGATAAATGTTGCTGTGGTAGCAAGGGTGGAAAACTCAAAAACTAACAACAAAATGACCAAAGCTGTTAGTACAATATCTTAGATGTTGGCCTGTGGAATTAAAGGGTGTATTTCGGTGGGCTACTATTACGATGATGTTCCAAGGTGGTCCTCAAACTCGGGTGTTGTCCAAGGAGAATCTATACTACCGACAGTGTTTACAGAGCCTGTAATTAGAGCAATCTTTATCTACAGGGCATAAAATCTGAATATATTAGGCAACAGGATTCATTCAAATGCTCTTTAGCTCTGGGACCTCTCACATTGTGGGCCATCATTTACAAATCCATGTCCATCAAGCAACTACATGCATACAAAGGCTTCCAGACTCCTGTACACGGTGCAGAATTCTGATTTCACAACGCAAATAGCACTCTCGTCCAGTCCTTCACGCCAACACCCATGAATCATGACGGCGAATTCGCACTTTGGAGCTTAGTCACTATCTCTTGATTAAAAGGCTTCAGTGGGCTGCCAAGTAAAGTTGGTTTATTAGGGAAACAGAACCTAAATGAGAGTTACAATTGGAACTATGGACTGACTGAGCCCTTTGCATCTATCTGCAGAATATTATTCCACAGGACGGTATTGTGTTCATATACACCCTTTCTGCTCTTTCTACAGTATGTCTCCTTGTAGGGAAACGCATTCATTGTGTATTGCAATATTTTATATTGACATTGAAAACATTGCAGGTGTCTGAGGGACATCAGTGGGTACGGAGAAAGACCCTTACCGGCGACAGCTACACAGCCACTGCTGAACGAGATATCATCTATCGCCAAGGTCTCTGAGGGATCACCGTCACCAGGGAGCACCCCTAGAATTATTACCTGAAATACAACATACAGACAATCATTACTTGCATTTTTGTTTTTATAATGTTAATGACATAATAGATAGATGATGTTTGAAAAGATTTGGAGCAGTGGTTTGCTAAAGGAGCGGTGACCAGTATTCAAACTAACGCTGCGTCTGTACGGAACATGTGCGCCTGAGGACCACATTTGATCACAGAATAATATCAACTGCATGTGCTTGCGCACGTGTTTAATGGTACACCAACTGTAGCTGAGGGTTGTGTTGATCTTACCAAGCCTTTACAACTAATAGTCTGTGTTATCAGCCTAATGCCTTAGCTGTTGTGTACAAAGTCCACTGGCAATAATTTCCATGGCAGAGTTTAACAACCCATATGATTTATGACCGCATGAATCAGTTGCTCATCATCTCTGAAACATTACGGTACGAATCTAAATGTAGCATTTCTGTCAAGACACTAAACTGGTGCATGTTACAATTATTTTGACAGACCGATCACTGGGCGGAGTCCATTCCCAATCCCTGAATCCATATAAATCTAAACTCTCTTCTCATCAAAAAAAATATTCTAACTGAATTATCTTCTTTTTTTTTTTTTGTGAAATTGAATGTCGGCATGAATGTAGAGTTGACCTCTACTGCATAAATAATTCTGCCATGTTTTGGGATCAGGAGCTTCATCGGCCTAGAAGCAGATGGCCGAGAAAGAGAAAATGGGGAGAGTTGGTGAAACAGAGAGATGGGGGAGAAGGGGTGAGACAGACAGAAGGGCGAAAGGAGTGAGACAGAGAGATGGGGGATAGGTGGTGATTTGGAGAGTAGGGATAAAAGGGGTGAGACAAAGAAGAGGGTGGTTACAAACAGGGAATGGGGGAGGAGACAAAGAAAAGGGGGAGGGGGGAGACAAAGAAAAGGGGAAGAGGGTGAGACACAGAGAATGGGGAGGGTGGGTGAGACAGAAAGCAGGGGTGAGAGGATGAAGAGAGAGGGGTGAGAGAGATGAGAGAAAGAAGGGGGGTGAGACCAAGAATGGGGAGAGGAGGTTTAGACAAACAGAAGAGAGAGAAGGGAGAAGGAAGAGAGAAAGAAGGGCTGAGACAGGGAGATTGGGAGAGGGTTAAGACAGAGATAAAGGAAATGAGAGGGGTGAGACAGAGGTGAGGCACCAGGTAACAGAGGTTTTGGAGCAGGCCTGTTTCTGTAAAGCTGAGGAAGACGATACTGGAAACAGATTTCAGCTCAGTCCAGATGGCCTGAGTGGAGTCCAATTGGGTCAGAACCCTCTGTGCCCATTCAAGTCTCTCTGCTATGCTTGCCTTGACAGATTTATATGCCTCATTGGTCAATAATGACAATTTAGAAAGACAAACATGACATTTTGAATTCAGACATTTATTAAATGAATTAAATGCAAGTCTTGGCAATAGACTCTGCCCTTTTCAGGGTAGCTCGCTGCCAAAGCAAAGCGCCAATATACAAAGTGACCTACAGGCAGTAAGCTATCCCAATACCCCTGCAGCAAAATTGAAACTATTGGGTGGCTGCGGGTGTGAAGATGGGAGCAAGATAAGCAACCAAACAAGCAGTAAATAGCAGATGATAGCAGCAAAACTGGAAAGCAAAAATAGTTTTTCATTTGACTTTTAAATCATTTAGCAATTACAGTACTGGCTGTATACATTTTCATACTTTTTGGTACGAGCCAAACCCTGAACTCTGCTGCTAAAAGTGCCCTGCTCTTAACAAGTGAGCTACTCATAAGATGTAGACATAGCCTGGGATTGGTACAATCTCTGCTTGACATCAGTTGAGGTTGCGCACTCCTTCCGAACTGGCTTGGCTTTTTTTAATGCCAAAAAAACAGGAGACATTTAAGCTCTGCGATGTCTGCCATCCAGTTGATGGTTGTAAATATAATCTACCACAATGAGAGATCAGAAACTGCCTGATTTGTGACTAGGAATAACAGGTTAACATACTGAGATGGCTTAATACCCACATGGAACTGGTGAGGAATTGAGAAAGGTATCATGGTCCGTTGCCATGTCTGTGTTGCTGGTTCTGATTGGTTCCACACAAGTTGCCTCTGCTCGAGTGTCTTTCTTCCAGTCAGAACCTGTAAATAGCCATTCACAGCTCCTATGTGGTGATAGAATGTCATCTGCAGAGTGAAGAAGATAGGGTGTGTCATTTGGTGACATACAGTTTGTCCAATTAACGTCCAGATAGACCGGGTGTTATGAGCAGGGGATCCAATTAAAGGTGTTCTTTATACCCAGCATGTCTTTGACGGCAGGAACAGAGGGCTCCACAAGTAAGCCTTGGCTGTCTGTCCTTCAACAGGTAGCATTGACAGGAAATAAGCTGGAGGAAGGCGAGATAGAGGGAGATTGCGTAAAAGAGAGCAACATTTTAAGAGAATCTCTTATGATCTTCATAGCTCATGTATTTTTTATGTTAAAGGAAAAACAAAAATAAGTTGCAAAAGTAGGTTCTGAAATGCTTAGCTCATCATTGCGGTACCTGCTTGGTTGTTGGAATGGTCATGTTTTGGCCCAGTGGCGTTGATCCCCGCACCTCTGGTCCATCCTAAGCGTGTTTCAGCGGTGGGTAACATGTTGCAAAAGCCATCCTCAAAGTCACACCTACCATATCCAGAACCTTCACAGAATTTTGTTTCAAACCACAAAGAAAATTAATAAACACAGAAAACAGCAGGTTGGCCAGGATGTATTCATTAAGTACTGTATATGCTAGTATTTTTTGTAGGAGCACTAATTTGGACAAACTCTGAGGCAATGGTCAAAATTACTGAAATAGGTTACATAGAGAATAGGGTGCCATTTAGTGCACTAATCACACTTTGTGTTTGTCCCACCAGCTGGCTTGCCCTATTTCTCCCTCATAAAGCAACAATCTCACCAAATTTTATTCACAATAAAGGGAACAGCTCGGCCCTTTGGGAACTCAGTCTGAAGGTACAGCTCCGGAATAAATTAAGAGACCAGTGCACCTTTGTCTTTCCTTTCCAAAAAAGTTAGAAGGAAAGTTTTGAGTGAGGAACAGAAGCATTCAATTTGCAGTGGTCTCTTAATTGTAATATTTTTGGAAAATAAAGAAAAAGGTGCAGTGGCTTTTTTCCAAAGCTGTACATTTCACACTGGGAGAGGTCATTTAAGAACCCTCTGAGGTACAGCCATACCATGGAAGGTTTAAGGCATCATAACGAACCCTTATCTCAGCAGCAATTGGATCTGCTTGGAAAGTGTCAATTTACAACCCTACACCTAACCTGGGGAAAACCTTTGGGGTAAATATGTTTTAGTGTTTGTAGGTAACTCAGTCGCTCCTAGGGAAAGGGTTTATTGAGAAAACCTTGTGAAATATACTCTGGGGAGTTTTATGAGGGAGCCATATTGTTGTATGTCAAGCTGTCTGGACAGAGCAAAAGTAATACCCGAGACAGAAAATGTGTAGTGCACTGTAAGTGGTATACTATATAGGGAATAACTGTTTTCATTTGGGACATATAGCATTGGAATGCATGAGAACTGACACACAGGAGACCTAAATTCATCAATACTGATCTATCTCTGTAGAGCTATATATTTTTGGCAATCGTGGTTTAATGTATATTTTATAAATAAACACTTACTGTAATACCCAATGACTTTAAATGTTCATTGGTAAAAAAATAAAAAATAAAGGCATGTTTTATAATAAATTAGTCATTTAGCCAATCCACATTCAGGACACTTGGTTTGTCATTTTCCTTAAAAATCAGCCAGGGGGGTGTTAGTTTGGCAACTAATCCTGAATTCTGTGTGACTAAAAGTTTGTGAATGACAAAAAAGCTAATTTGACAGTTCTAATTGGGATGTAACCAATTAAAAAATACAGTCAAGGCACTTCAGGGTATTGCCGACCTATCACAATCAAGGGCTGGTTTGTGCCTAAAAACTGTCCTTAGCCGTGTTATTTTAATCAAACAGTGCATTCGTAAAGTATTTTGAATCCTTCACAACCTGTTTTTGTTTTGTTGTAATCGGGTACTGCGTGTAGAGTGATGAAGTAACAAATCTATTTATTTCAGTTCATTTTAGAAAAAAGCTGTAACGTTACAAGATGTAGATAACATTAAGTGTTCTTATTGCTATAATATATTATTTTCTCAATCTATTTAATTAACGTGATCTATGTATAATATATCCGATTTAAGAATTTCAATTGCTCTCAAATTAAATGAATGTCTAAGTTCTGCCTAAGGGGTGCATTTTGAAAAGTGTAAATGTGTTTTCACTCCCATTTTAACATTTTGATTTAAAGGGCACATATAAAGGTTTTCTTTTTTCAAAAGGTTGAATAAAACATGACCATACCAGATTCCTACTGGTACAAAATGAAGAAGCAGGGCTGTTGGTGACAGGATTAGGAATGTAATCTTAAATCAGACAAAGCCCTCAGGACAAAAGGAATGGAAACTTAATGTAAAATAGGGAGTGGCAATCTAATGCATACTTCATGAAACAAATTATATTGTCAATATATACAATGTAATTCTTTGAACAGCAAAGTGATGTTTTTTTTATTTTTGCTCTATAATCCCAAAAAATACTCTACAAGTTAAGAAATAGATTTTCTGGTTTTATTTGAGGGTGTTTAGGGACATATTGGTTACAACAATTACATCTGTATGGCCCCCAAATTCAGTCCAAATTGTAGTATTTATTTGCATAGATGTGGATATCTTATCTGTTTACAATCTCCCAGGCCTAATTTGGTTGCTGTTTGTTTGTATTCTTAATTTAACTATCATCTTTACATCTGGAAATTTAGTTAGAAAGACACCGAATGTGTTTCCTGGCAGGTATGGATACAGTTCTGAACTACCTGGTTGAGCTAGCAGTTGTATGTTGAGGTATATTAGGGGTCACTGTCTAGCAATAGGAGAAATAATACTGACGTCATCAATGAGGTATAAATGTTCAAACCATAACCCCCAATATGTTTCACAGAGGAGGTGGTATGCTAAGAATTGTTTTCTCTCCACACATTCCACCACTTTGGAACATGTTAACTTGTCTCCTTTGTCTTTAATACCATTTTCCAGAATAGTGCAGGTTCTCCTAGGAACCTACTTTTCAGCAAACTTTAAGATGGCCATCATGAGGCTAACAAACCTACTGGTTTGAACCCTGCAGTCCAGCCTCTGTAGTTTGGCTAGTCTTTTCTGAATTGTCATGTCTGGCATGTCCATGTCTACTTCCTGGAGAGTGTTCCTGTTTGTTAAATTTAAATTTTTATTAGCATTATTTGTTTATCCTTGGCCAACCACACTGTTTACGATTCCTGAGCTTAATTTTTAATAATCTTCCAAACTGTTGTTTTATGTAAGCTTTTGGTTGTTTGTGATCATTATTTATTACAATGGCTTCTTTGAAACCTCTTTGATCAAGACACCAATAGCAAATACCAAATGCAAAAACAAAGCCTGGAATTAAGACTTAACATTTTCCATTGTAGTAAAGTAACATGGGGCAAGACGCCCTCCGTAAGATCAATGCCTTTTTACAGAAACAAAAAAAACAAGTTGATTGTTATTTTGTCTGACAGTGCAAGAGGAGCAGGCCAAGAAGAGTGAAATTCTCTGACTGAGCATAGTAGTCAGAGAAGCGGCCCTGCAAATCAATAGATCCTGCATTTGAATCTCATCACAGGCAAAACTAATTATGCATTAGGATTTGTTCTGGATAGACAAAAAAGTTGCTGGCTACAACTTTCAGTAGCTATGTTGTAGTAAGCCTAAAATAAAACTGTTTACGGTTATATTGCAACAATTCTTGGTGGATTTGGAAGTACGTAACCATGCGTGCTTTTTGAATCAGGTTAGACAAAAACATTGCGAGATACAACCTTTAGCAGCTACGGTATAGTAAGCCTAAACCAAAACTGTTTACGGTTATACAATATTGCAACTATTTCTGGTGGATTTTTGAAGTACACATCCGTGCATGCTTTTTGGGGTAATGTTGATTTTATCAAAAGCGCTTGCCCAGTAAAATAGCAGGGGTTTCCACGATTGTTACCACGATTGATTAAGTCAGTAATCCTCTAAATTGATAGTTATTGTATCAAAATCATTCACGAATGTAAAAAAAAAAGTTTTGTGAAATGAGATGATTTGGCAGTGTAAACTTCTTTCTCACTAGCAATTGCCCAATTCTTAAGACTATTCCTAGTAGTATGTTAGTAGAGATAACACTTCCCAATAAGGGTACATCCACCATTAACAAATACACTAGTTAACTGGAACGAATGATGAACATTGAAATTAACAAACAGTATAAGTTTATAATGATAACCCTTACTTTATTAATTATTTACAAATGCATTATCTAACAGCATGTAGTGTCATTTGCTTATGTTGACACAGGACATAAACACATGTAATTTTTTTGCTGAAACACACAGTTTGTACTGTAAATGTTTAATCGTAATGAAGGACAGGAATTCATGTAGCTAGTTGTTTGCATGAATATGCTAAAATAATAGTTTTCATGAGATTACCCAATATAATATAATGATTACATGACAATATCCCTAGGATAAATGTTCTTTAATTTTGTAAATGAATTGTTTAGGAACTTAGGGTTAGCGATTAGCTAGTTTCTGCTACCTGGCTCCAGTTAGCTGTATGCTAGCTCCAGTCAAGTGTTTTTTAGTTTCAGCTAGCAATTTTGTAGCTTGCTCAGCCATGTTGTATTTGTGTTAACAGTAAGTTCATTTGCAATTGTCTAATCCTTTTACCAGATTGTACTACACTAGCTGGACATTAAGGTATTTTATGCATAAGTACATGCCCATACACATCTACTGAAAACACATAACTAATCTCTTCCTTCATCATGTCCATGGTAGTGGTAGTGATAGTTTTACAAATTACTAGGTTATTATAGCGTACACTTTGGTAGCAATAAATCCTTAATAAATGATACGTCACCATTAGTTAAATATTTTGTGTCCCATAAAGAAAATGTATGAATTATCCTACCTTAATAATCACTAACTAATGACACACGGGTAGCTATAAACCCTTAATAACTGATACTTCACTATTAGTTAATGGTGAATTATCAGTTATTAAGGGTTTATAGCTACCCGTGTGTCATTAGTTAGTGGCCCCTTAAGTAAAGTGATGCGTTATCATACATATAATCACTTTCAATGACATGAGTTCATGTTCAATTTCAACTTGAACAAATTACACTACACTCTTTTATTTAATGCATTTGTAAATAATTCATAAAATTGGGGTTTTATTTTTTCTAGCGACATATTCAGATAATGGATTATCAAAAAAAAATTGCTACATTTGACAGATTAATTTCTCTTACATAAAATGTATTTTTTTGGAAAGGGGCAGCTAGAGGAGGTGTCGAAAAACAGAATGGTGATATGTTGCGGGGTTTTTTTTGTTACATGGGGTCTTACCCCAGGGGGCGTGTTGCCCCATGTTACCCTACTGGGTTTTAGTTACACAGGCAGAGTGACTTACAGGAGCTACAGGGGAAAATTACAGATTTAGTTTCACTAACCTTTTGGTTACTCTTCCAATACTCTTTGGAACAGATGACATTGACAATTCTCATATGCCTACACAAACGATGTGACAAAATGCACTTCACTAACCAGAAACACCTGTCAAGCCAATTGTACCAAAACGTTTGGTGTACTGAAATAGAGGGAATTGGTATAAAATGTGCTTTCACATCTAAATGGCAAAAACCAGCGTGTCCACAAATACCCTAAAAAAGAAGCGAGAGTCAATACTTAAATCTCATGTTAATTGTTTGATGTCAAATCCAAAACTTTCGGGATGATTTTCCAGACAGATTAATCCTAGTCCTTGTTCAATAAAAAATCATATGCTTTTTTTACTCTGGGACTGTTCAGGATTTGGCTTAATATGTGACTGGGTCATGAATGCCCAGGTAATTACAAAGAGCATTTTATATCAGAAACCTTTTTAAAAACCATTTTCACCTTACAAAGTTAAAAGATCATATTTAAAAAAGCAAAGGTGGAGGCTTTGCTTTTACATGCTAACCAGGCATACTTGCAATATTAGAGCTGTCCACTAATCACAAAATTCCACATGTACAGTACACATCCCATTATTACTAATAATACATTTGTCCTATAATCAACAATAAAAAAGACACACTCACAATTTCTTTCGTCGCTGCCATCCCCACAGTCGTTCTCGAAGTCACACACACGGTCCTCGGTCACACTCGGACCCTGTTCACATGTAAACTCACCTCGCCAGAAAGCCCCAGAACAAACACACAATAAAGAGTAAGCCAGCAGGCACAGAGGCCTCCGTGGTACAGTCATCTGGTACAGTATTCCAATATCCAGGCTAGTCCTAGATGGCTGTCCGTCACTTCCATAAAACCATAACGCTTTTTTTTGAGGAACGCAGAGAAGCTTGTGCCTTACATAGAAAGTTTACTTAGACTGACAGTAAACGTGTGTTCTGCTTACTGTTCCTGGTCAATAAATATATTTTATGACTGTTACTCAATGGTGTGTGTGTGTGCGTGTGCGCGTGTGCGCGTGTGTATGTGTAGACCTCTGGACCTCACAAGTATAGTAACCCATGGTAAATAATATCTACTCTTCACTTATATAAATTATTTTTTTGGTTTGGATTAAGGTTAGGTTGGAAATGGGTTATTTGTGAAAAAAGTAAATATATTTTATGGAAATAATTTGTGATCCCAGAAAGTTCTCACAAGTAAACCACTATTTGTTAGTGTGTGTGCACTATTGTGTGTGTGTG
>JACXGJ010005457.1:0-39033 GCA_016801105.1 Esox niger
CACACACACACACACACACACACACACACACACACACACACACACACACACACACACCTGGAAAAATTAAGACCTTTTTCTTTCCTTTCCAAAAAAGCTGAAAAGGAAAGTTTTGAGTGAGGAACAGAAGCATTCAATTTGCAGTGGCCTCTTAATTTTAACCCTTCTGTTCCTCACTATATACACATACATATTTACATACATACATTTACTGCAATTCGTTGTACTGTACTTGTACTGTTCATTGACAAAAGATCAATAAAATCTAATACATACACACATACATACATCTACGCGAACCAGTCACAATAAAGCTTGTAGTGTGGCTAGCCACAGCTCTGATTGAATGCAACGTGATATGAAGTCCAATTCACTATAAACTTTGGCGCTAACTACTGCTCTGAGGTTGCATACTGCTGTAAAATTAGCATCAACGCTATACCTAACTGGCTAACATACAACGCGGGGAAAAACATTTTGTAGTCAATGAAACAGATCTACGCAAACAGCAGAGTTAGCAAACAGTGAAACAATAGTGGTACTTTTGGATTCAATAATACTAAATCAACAGGCTCTGTATTTTATTTGGGTTAAACAGAGAGCTAATTTTTGCATTAGCTCTCATCGTCTTTCATGCATTTAAAATGTGAAATTGTCCAATTTGTTGAACTCGGCGTGAATTAACATCGATTGGAACAGTGCAACTGGTAGACAAGAATTCTGAAACATTCTACGCAAAAAGTCTCAACTAACTATTCGATTGAAAAATAAACCAACATTTTTGGCCTTCCAGGACCAGATTTGAGTGGCCCTTGCCTAAAGGCTGGTGTGATTTGAATTCTGCTCAATCACTGATACATTTTGGTAGATGTGAGCAACTATTTTATATACATTTTTACATTGTGTTGCCTTTATAGGAGAGATGTTTAAATTCACATTAAAACTATTCTGTCAGTTTTTCTTATTTAAAGCCTTGGATTGTGGAATGACAATTCCAACTGCTGTTAATGTAGATTCAGATAACAATTTCAAAATAGTCTAGTCATTCCACCTTTGACATTGTGGTAGGAATGAACAGGTCAACAACACACGTGTCTGGGCGTTACAAACCCCAGAGTTTAGAGGGAAATGAGAGCAGACCAGACAGTGACCAAATGTCTGTGGCTTTGAATGAAGACAGGTAAACACAATTTCCTCAGTCAAAATGACTGCAAGACGCGTGTTTCTGCTCTAACATAATCAGTCACACACTGCTTGCACATGCACTGACACACAGACAGACACACACACACACCCCCACACACACACACACACACACACACACACACACACACACACACACACGTTTCCAAACCGTGTAGACGTCTGGCTTTGCAGGTAGAGCCAGCGATTAGAACAGTGCTTACCACAGCAAATTAAGGAGGAGGAAAATCCACTGAGAGAAAGAGACGGAAATCCACTAGTCTGCGCACCCAGCTAAGTATAGTTACATGATAACACCACAGCATGTGAGCTAAGTATTACTTATCGGAGTCAGTCTAGCTAGTCTAAAGAACTTCATTTAGTGGAAGTTTCCTTCAGCTCAAGTGCTCAGTGTAGAATTTGCCCATGGGCACAGTTCCAGGATGAAATAACCCTTTAAAATCCGCAACCATAACCATCACGGGTAGAAAACGACACCAAATGATGATGAATGTCTAGGCCGATGATGCAACAAGATTACCAATTTAAGGGTACATGACAAACGATGACTGGTGATCTGGCACTGTAATGGGAGACATCATTCAGTCATGCCAGTTTGTGTCCAGTCATGCCAGCCTGCCAGCTCAGAGTGGGTTAAATGTAACACTGTAATGAGGTCAGATGGAGACATCTAGACTAATCAACACCCAGACAGTCTGGGAGACGGCACGCTCATGTCCTCTCCCTGATGGCTGGCGAGACCAGCTCGGCCTTCTGGGACTTGACAGCCCGTCAGCCACCTGCTCAGGGTTTCCCGGGCTTGAGTGGGAGGGGCAAGGAGAGAACCAGGGAGGAAAAGATGGGAAGAGGCGGGGGCGAGGATGTAGCTGGACATTCAGAAGTACCTACTCTATCCTGTGCTTGAAAAATCACAGCATCTGCGGATATGGGCCATATGCAGTGCTACTCCGAAACAACCCCCATATTCATGCTTTCTCTAGCTACTTAGTTAGCCTCGGGCATATACAGTGCATTAGCATCCTATTAGCGTTTGAACGGGAGCTGCATTAACTGGCGCTCTAATGCAGCCTGCCCTGCTTCAGGCCCGGATACAAGGAATATGAGAACAGAGCAAAGCAAACAGGGGCTTCCCAGCTCCAGACAGTGTATCTAATACATGTTTGTCCTGCTTTTTCTCTGGTTCCATGGTCTCTTTCAGAAACAATGACTGAAAATCATCTGTGGTTGGACTACCCGGGCCGACCCTTGCTTGAGCTGGTCGCTTGCTGTGTGCTGAGCACTTAGCCCATGTCTGGTCCAGGGGAGGGGGGTCAGCTCCCTCTGCGGTTGTGCTCCCCGGCATGTCAGCCATTTCCGGGGACCGAGCCCAGCACACAAGGGGTACAGGTTTGCATGAGCACCCACACCTATCAAGTTTGTATTGCCTCCAGTGACCAGCACAATGTTGATTTCATTCTCTGTTCAGAGACTAGTTGATGACACAACCCCATTTCCCTATATTATTCCCTTCCCAACACAGTTTCACAATTCTCTGTTATCCCACCCCCATGTCTGGCCCTCTTTCTCCTCCCTCCAACTCCCTGCCAGAAGGCCCTTCGGGTCCTGGGGAGATTACGCCCTAGAACAGCATGTAAAATTCGCAGCTCCACATTCGTGCCACACGACTCGTTTTGGTCCCACAGCCTCTGCGGTTTGACCTCGGCCAGCGTCTGAAACCATGTCCTCTTTGCTGTACGCGGGTCAACAGGAGTGTACTGAACAGAGAACAGGGTGCCCGTTTCGCACGGAGCCCTAGGAGACGGCGGGTAGCAGGCCTGGCTCTCTGTGTCAAAGGGCCCCAGACGGCTTATGGTGGGTGTTCCTGAACATTAGCACGGGAAGGGAGGGAAATCCACTGCATTCCTTGAACGCTTATCATAGCAACACATGGAGACTGGAGACGCCGAGCCAGCCCAGTGAAACCAGACCGACGATACTGCTGAAAGCCATAGTAAACATGGAGGTTGGGTTAGCAATTGTCAGTGGTTATTGGATCTCTATTATAGGAAGTGTTTTTTATTTTTTAAGAGACGACAGTGTGAATTTAGCAAAAAGAAAAGGTCTCTAATGCCAGATGTTCACCCAATGGACATGGAAATTGTTACAGACTCCCTACTACAAGATGCTTGCTTAGATCTGAACCATACATAGTCCACCTGGTTCCAGGGCCAAACCAGGAATACGGGGTTAACCAAGAGCTTTAATGTTCTCAGGTGGTGCCCTGGTTTAGGCATAACCCTGGGTGACTTACAGGTCGTAATGTTGGTTCCACTTGGGATCCAGGGTGTTCCTTACAGTGTCCGTAGAGTGGCATTGCCCCGAGCCGTCCACTACCACTTTGGCAAAGGGGTCAGGCAGCCCTGTGGAGGAGGAGCCAAAATGGAGGATTGTATTCACAACTGTGGATGGCATAGAAACAATGGAGTCAATGGGACTACAGTGACATTACGGTTCATTTACCTAGCATGGAAATGAAATGTTACATCCACATGTTTACAAGACAGAGATTATATGTCCCAGTTAGAAAACAAGTGAAAGGTGAAATGTGGAAATCTGATCCCAGGTAACTGTTCACCACCACCACCGGCTGCATGGGAAATGATTACATCAATAGATATACATTCTAGAACCGAAAGAGGACGTGCACATGGGTTTTACATAATGAGTTTCCATGCAACAGCATTTCAGACAGCCATGACGTGGACATTCGCCGTCAATGGACCAGTGTTTACACCAGTGGTGACTCATCGAGATAAAAGAAATAAGAAAAGCTCTATGTAGTTGTGCTTGAGAAGGCAGCCTGTTTCTTTCAACGCCTGTCAATTATGCTGTCGCCCTGGAGACTGATAACACACACACGCACAGTTAAGTGTGTGCCTCCGGGCGCCGATACCGCTCACAGGTCAAACCTGTTGAGTCACATTAACCCCATGCTGGCATGAGAAGCAGGGACTTGGCGTGTGTGTGTTCCATTTACAAGGAACTGCGCCTTAAAGCCACTCTTCCCTAGCGATCCACGACACAGCTCTGACGGGGATGACAGCTACACTAACGCGGCGGTGGTGAACGCACTCCACAATTACCTTGTTTTATTGAAACCACCAACTATGATAATAAGCCTCGGAGCAGAGGATGTGGGTGTGCTTTTGTGTCCCTTCCAAGGTATTTTTTCGCGATAAGTCTGTCTCACCAAGATAGGAGACTAAATAACACATCGCTTGGCGTATCCGACGAGACGATCGTATGATGACTAGAGCCTTCTGACTAGGTGGTTACGGAAGTTTGCCTAAAGACGGCGTAACGAATAAAACACAGTTGAAATGACATCCCCGGGACTGACTCATGCTTTGTACATCATTGGACGTCACCAGTGACTAGCTTCAATGAGCATCACATGTTCTATCTATGTCAGCTAATCCAGGCGTCATACTGAGCCTCCATGAAGCGTCAAAGCCAGCTGACAAGCTGACGGTCCTGACCCAAATGGGGGTGGCGGGACAGAAATAGGGCACACACACACACAGGAAAAGAAAGATTACTACTTACGAAAGAAGTCTTTCTTCGACAGGTTCTTCGCACACAGGACTGAAAGAGAAAAGAATGAGTATGGGTTATACAGTCATGGGAAAGGGATTTTCACGGAGTCTTGATGCGGTTCAAAACAGATGTGGCTACACAACCCGCTACATACTGAATAAAAGTATGATGGAAAACATTTTGAAGTGGAGCATTTTAAAGTCTGATCAAACCTAGCTGATCAGTGGTAAAGGGAGAACTGTTAGAAGCGCCAGCAGGCAGCAATGTTATTCAATACATGTTTTTACCCAGGGATCCATTTGGAATATAAGCTACATGAAGCCCAATGTGCTTTAGGATGCATGCTCTTCCTCCCATTTCTGGACTATTTCACTTTTTAGGCGGGAGCGCCCTAAAAAAATTCATTTCAGCTAACATTTTGGCTTGGATAGACTCCGTCATCACTAGGGTTGTCCTGAGTAACCGCAAGTTGGTGTTGTCTGTCAGCCTGTCCGCCCATTACGGGAGACCGGTTTTCTTTTTTAAACATTGAGAAGACAAGCATTCTCACCTAAATTAACTGAAACCCCAAGGTGACAGAAACCGCCATAGCCCACTCAAAATGTGTCTTTTGCAATCTCTTCCACCTCCAACAATCTCTGGAAATCTCTCACTACACTGGCTGCAAGTTTGCCGAAATGGGTCAAAGCCCACACACTTGAATCTGCCTAACCATGGCTACTCAGCAACCAGACCGTAGGCTGAGCCTATAGAACAGTGCTAAAACATCCCGAAGGAATGTGACAGGAACCTGTGAGGTTGACTTGAACCACATTAGCATTATGAATGTGACAGAGAATCACACATTATGGATGAAACAATGCATTCAAAAACAACAATTAAGAAAGTATGTATATTTTCAAAACCGACAGTTACGGATGTGACATTCTCTGTTAAGGGATGTGGCGATGTAAATAAAACACATTTTGCACCAAAGGTTTATTAACCAAATTACCTTGCAAATACATATGTTGTCATCTGAATATTCAGTTTACCCCTAATAACCAATTAATTGGCACAAACACGAAAATTTTGTGTTATTTATTTGGCCTATTTTTTTTACTAAATATGACCCTGTCTCCAAACAAGTTGCGACGCTGAGTAAACCGCTAATAAAAACGGAATCCAATGACGTGCAAATCATGTATTCCTGTATTTAATTGACAATACTACAAAGACAACATCTGTGTTGAAACTGAGAAATGTAATTATTTTTGGAAAAATACAAGGCAATTTTGAACATGCAAAATGTTTTCAATGGGTGACAGGTGTGGACTGCAGGCAGGCCAATTTAGCACCCGGACTCTTACTACCGAGTCATGCTGTTGTAATATGTACAGAATGTGCTCTGGCTTTGTCTTGCTGAAATAAATAAGGCTGTCCTTGAAAAACATGTCTGGATGGCAGCACATCCAGACAACAAAAATGGTGCCTTTACAGGTGTGCCAGTCCCCCGTGCCATGTGCACTAACGCACCCCCATACCATCACGGATGCTGGATTTGTACTGTGCACTGATAAGCTGGACGGTCCCTCTCTTTAGCCTGGAGGATGCGGCATCCATTATTCCCAAAAATTATTTACAATTTTGATTTGTCAGACCACAGGAGTTTTCCACTTCACATCAGTCCATCAGCACATATGGTTTCTTCTTTGCATGGTAGAGATTTAACTTGCATGTGGATGCAACGATGTTCTGTATTCACAGACAGTGGTTTTCAGAAGTGTTCCTGAGCCCATGCAGTGATTTCCACTACAGAATTGTGTATGTTTTTAATGCAGTGCTGCCTGAGGGTCCGAAAATCATGGCCATCAAATATTGGTTTTTGGCCTTGTCCCTTGCGTACAGAGATTTCAGAACAACTCACCTTCTTTGGGGATGCTCTTTCAATGCTCAATCATGTCACTGACCTGTTGCCAATGAACCTAATTAGTTGTGACATGTTCCACCAAGGTTTACATTACACAACATTTCCAGTCATTTTCTTTGCCCCTACCCCTTGCCACTTAAAAAAAAGGGCTAATGGCATCAAAGTGGGCATATATGTTTCAAGAAACAATTAAATGTCTCAGTTCGAACATTTGATATGTTGTCTTTGTGCAACATATCATCAATCGTTTAAACAGGGTTTAACCGATTTGACCATCATTGCATTCTGTTTTTCCTTTACATTTTACACAGCGTCCCAAACAATTTGGAAACAGGGTTGCACATGTATTTATTTTGATTAATCTTTTAATACACTTTTAGCCCTCTTAAATGTGATGCTTTTATTTGTTTGCTTTGTCTTTTATTTAAAAATGCTTTTAAAAAATGTTCTTCTAAGATATAGCTCTTTGAATTGCTCTGTATGAAAAGTGCTATACAAATAAACTCAAGTTATTTATTGTAAATGTTACATGCGCAGGTTGACCTTACTGCGGAAACGCCTGAGTCTGACCTTTTATTACCAGAGACTCCCCTAAGGAGTCAAGAGTAAGTCTAAACTAGATGGATTAATGGACAACCCGGAGGACACAGAGGAAGGAGAACGGCATGGGAATCTTCTTTCACCATATAGCGGCTGGATCGCTGTCCAGGCTAATTTCCAAGTGTCAGTCATGCTTAAAGTGATGACATTATCCTTGATTAATCCTAAAGATAAAATAAGTTACTTCAAATATTTAACCTGTCTACCACCCCAAACCTACTGACTTAACAAACATGGACCTAAGTCAAAGGCTTCCAACCCAAAACAAATGTAACCATCTTCTAAAACACAGCTGGCTTTCGACTTGAAACACTTTTTACGTGAAATGGTTAGAACAGGTGACGGATGGCTTGCATTTTGCAAATGCTTCTTACTGAAAGTTCAAATGTCCCCTGGGGCAGTGATAATGACTTGCGAGGCATGCTGGTAAATGCATACGAGGTGAGGCCTCAGCGAGACTCTGGGAGGCAAAATTCAATCGGCGGCACAGTGACCAGAAAAAGACTGAACTGCTGAACTTCGCCTACAGAACTCCAGTCTCCCTAAAGAAGTGGTGGAATCCTAATGCTGTGTCTGACTTTGCATTCAGACCAAAACCAGGGAAGGTATTAACCCTGGCATGAGCTGGGAGGACAGGACGGTCACAGCCCACCACATTACTCAAAGCTGTGGTATGCGCACACAACTGAAAGCTCCAGCCATTCTGAAGTCATTATTTATGAAGGGTGAGGAGTAGTGAGCAGGAGATAGGGCACTTTCCATTCCCATACCAGGAGTGGCACACGCATGTGAGTGCAGCTTATAGCCGTAACAGAGGACCTACCAGCCATCTCTCAGGGTTGTATACACGGTAATGGTTTCAGATATAGGGCAGTTTGGAGGAAGAGTGCTGCTCAATGTAGGGCAGACAGTTTCATGAGGTCTTTAAAATGATGTAGGCCCTGTGTGTGTGTGTGTGTGTGTGTGTGTGTGTGTGTGTGTGTGTGTGTGTGTGTGTGTGTGTGGGGGGGGGGGCATTAAGTGCAGGGGTTGGCAAACGGGGCAACGCCAGGCTACAAGCCTATTCAGTTTGACCTGCTATAGGTTTGGGTTTAAACTGTAGTATGGTAGAGAAAATAAAAGTTACGAACAATGCGGGCCCACTCAGAAACATGTAAAACAAGATTAAGTTCTAATAACGGCCATTCTGACCCACAGATGTACATGACTAAGAACTTTGGATCTTAGAAATGACACAAACATTTCAAATACTGACAGGAAAACAAGAGGTCGGCCTACCACTGAAAAAGACCTGGAAAGAAGTGCACTACCTGGCCATAGTTGGTCCAGCAGTCTCAGGTACTGACTCTGGCACATATCTTCATGCCTCTAATCTATAACACATAACATATGACATAAAACCAGCATCCTTAACTGAAAAGAGAATAGTCTGTCTCACACTTCCACCCAAAAACACAGACACAACCCAAACACACAGATATGGATGTCCTGGTTGAAGATTATACGCTTCACAAATGTCGCAGAAGAAAAAGAAAGCCACCAAAATGTGACCAAAATACATGGAGAATGACCCAGGGAAGCACAAAAACAGAGGTTACAGCTAAAATTGTGCCCATTTCAATCCAGAGATCAACCACAATTACACAGCCAATCAGGCCAAATCATGACATGGACAATCCCGGACACAAACCAAAATGCACCGTGAAGACTACCAATTAGCGTGTCGGGGGGGAATTACACTGTGGGAGCCCACAGCTTGGCTACGAACCAATAAGAGCGACTGGACAGATCCTACAGTGAGACTAAATGGACAAGGTTTTATGGGAAACAAAGAGACAGGGAAAACTGTTTTGAAGTTATCTTCTGTCATTCTACATGGTGTAACGGATACAGACGGGGGGATTTAGGTGTTTGTAGTTTTTGCCTGCTCCTGCATCAGTACATGTGCACCAGAGCCAGTGTCTTACCCCAGCTGGACCATCCTAGTCCACGGGGGAAGGCAAGGGCAAACAGTTCCAGTTACCCTCATACTAATGGTGCTTAAGGGATTATCTGCACCTTGCTCCAATGTCTCCCTGACCGTGATAGAATATAAGCCTCTTTTCACCACCCACCTCATCAATGACCCCTCAGAGAATTTGGTTACCAGGCCCAATGCTTACAATGAAATGGAGGCAATTTCAGATAAAGGGGCTGTTGTGAGAATTGACAGGGTGAAAGGTGAAGCTGAAACACACACTTTCTCTAACGTGAGGCGACTCAAATACGTATGCAATTTAAATTAGTGGTGACTGTACATGCTAGACAGCATTTTTGTATGAAATATGACGTCAGATTGATGTTAAGGGTGAAATTTTGCTTTTGAAGAGGCCAGTTTCTCAATCTACCAAACACAAATAATTCAAAGAACAATGACACTATGTCAAGACATGTGACATGCAACCAGGTCTCTGTGAACGCAACCATGCAGGATAACATCATTGTTAATGAGAAACTGTGGTGTGTGTGCATGTGTTTGTAAGATACACACACTATTTATAATCAAATTTGATAGCACTAAGAATCACTCTTGCCCTTTCAACTGCCATGCAGGGGTTACAACCTTCTCAACTCCATTTGAACTCTTAATGGCTTACACTTAGACATTTGGAAGTACTGAATTTGGAAGATTGAGGAGTCTAGGAAAAGTAGCACACTAACACATCCCAGAGAGACAGTTGTCTGTGGTGTCAGCTTCACACCAACATGCTGCATAATTGATAAACTGGCGAACTTTTAACTGCCAAAAATAGGCCATTGCATATTCCCAAAACAATCCAGTTGAGTAGCTGGGAAGACCCAGCATCGCTTGGGTATTTCCTCGTCTTATAGTACTCTAGTGCCTGTCGCAGGTTGCTTGGACACTTCCAAAGCCAAAAGAATTGTTCAGGAAAGTATATGTATGCAGTCTGAAACTTGCCGATTGGACTTTCGGGTTAGAAGAGACATGTGAGTAAAAAGCGGAATAAACTGGCTTGGATGTCTATGAGGAAGGCTTACCACGATCATCTTTCCAAATCTTTTGGGAGTGGTTGCAAAGAGACCAGGCAATAGAAATACACATTTCATGTAATCTAAATTGCGGAACAGAAGGGGGAAATAAGCTTAAGGTCAGTGACACTCCAAAGTAACGTTTTGAGAGGAGGCCGGCAACCCTTTCCGAAATAGACCAGTGTTCCACACTAACATTGCCACAGTCTTTTAGTTGAGTGTATCCCAACCAGGTGTACCAGGAACCATGGAGGTACTTCAGGTGTACTACTGAACGAGCAGAACCAAATTCAGTTGGTGGTACAGTAACTAAAAACTGATTTGTGCTGGTTCCACCAAAAGGCTGTATACTATTAATTACAATAAATATATTTCACATTCTAGTTCATATGTACATACAACTCTTCAATGTCATCCTTATCTACATATGTTTAGGCAACTAGCAATGCGATGTGAAAGGCATTCTTGACTTTTTTAGTGAAGAATGCAATCATTGCTAATCTAATTGAGCAATAGTAGAAAAAAATATCAGATTTAATAACAGTACATATTAAATGCCTTGTGTGTTGGTATGCTTGATTTCAAGGTAGCCAATAAAGATTAGGGATGGAAAGTTTTTATTGACTAAGAGGGCTACTATTAGTGCTTCAGGACCCACTGCCTGAAAACCACACAGGACCCACTGCCTAAAACTGCCTAAAAACATTCAACAAAAAACTCAAGCCATAATTAAATATGCAAACAACGCATTCAGAATATGATGCTATTGCTGACACATTTTAAACGCTTTAAAACATACAACTAGACAAATTGCCTTTTTAACTAGACCTAGCTGCAGAAAGAGTCAAGTGTTCTGCTAGACCGCCGCGAGGGATATGAGTAGTTTATGAACTGCAGAGATTTTCAAAAAATATATAGATTTTTCAGGTTCTGCACATCACTGATAAGGTGATCTACAGATTATCCTACCTTAGGATCCGCGTGTCTCATTCGTTTATGAGAAGTATCTGTGTCAGCATTCCCTAAAGAATGTTTGAAGGACCATGTTAAATTCACGCCATTCAGGAAGCTAAATATAGTCCTACTGGTACTAGATAGGTATACCCTAATGAAGTGGCCACTGAGGGTAGTGCTACCAACATTCAGGAAGTTAATATTTTTTTAAAATGCCTGTATACATTTTGTCACTATGAGAAATGTGCAGCAGCCTTAAGTGTTGGGGAGGACTACGGACTTGCTGTGAGTGTTACGTAGTGCAGGGCTGGGACTTTGCTGTCTGTAACACTGGATATTGGCCAATGTTATGGGTCAAAAAGTCACTGGTTAATATAGAAACAGGCATGTTATTCTTGATCATGCTGACTAGTGAAAACTCCATAACAAACTGTTAAGACATGAGGGGTGGAGGCAATATGTAGCAAACCGAAGCTTTGCCTCAAGGACGCATCCACTACACTGTAGATGTTATTAAATGGCTAAGAGTGGAACTGGTAGAGTATGGCCCTCCATTGTCCAACACACTCAACTAAAGCCATTTTCTAGGCCATTTGCAGTTAGTCGACTGAAGCCTAGTACTGATAAAGCCTCCAAAGGTGACTGCACCATCACGGTTGGCATAGCAATACTGCCACGATTGATGTTTCCACATCCCTGCAGTCAGAAGCCTATTAGATATTCCATTTCCTATTAGATATTCCATTTTGACTTCATGCTCTAGGTGCAAACAGACCTGTCATAACGTTACGCCCCTCGGTCGCCGTCAACAGGGCTGACACTGTCAGTGTCTGACAAATGACAAAAATGTACACGCAAACCGACAGTCATCCTGATCAACAAGAAGAACGTGTTTTAGAGAAGCTGCTGCGCTACAAAAACTGTCACAACAACGCTGTTTTCAAAGTCAATCTAAACCTTGTGTTCCTGTCACTCAGTTCAGTCTCCAATGCTGTGCTGAACGTGTATAAATATTATTGTGGTAATAAATATTAGAACGGTCAACACATTACAACTAAGAGGCTGTTCTTACGGACATTTTAGATTTTGTGGTTTTATGGAATTAAACTGTACAGCGATTGCCAGCCATATGAATAGCCTGTAAGCTAGGCTTAGTGCTGTAAGATCCTTGCACAACTTAAAGGAATGCCAGTCCTTAAAGTAATAAATTGAAATTGCATTAGAATGCTCAATTTATTCCTCGATAAGAGCTTTTCTTGGAGGCTGCCAGTTGAAGTGCAGCACTACAAGAAGTGTTCATGCTAGCTATGACTAAGACGTATGAAATCTTCACACATCTGTAGTCAGAAAATACACAATACATGTTTTTATTGGACAACAAAGCAGATTCAAGGTAAGTTTACCTATTGAACCCCAGCCGATTTGCATAGGATGAAAACTAGATTTCTGGCGTGGAGAGTGTCGATGAAGCATTCAACATGGTCTGGGAGTGGAAAGCTACAGAGAAGAGGGAAGGATGGGCTGATTTTGAGGAAGTGAGTGTCTGGGAGTGATGGGCTAAGTTTAAGGAAGTGGGGGTCTGGGAATGATGGGCTAATTTTGCAGAAGCAGGAGTGTGGGAAAACAAAGAAGAGATTTGATGAGTAGAAACCCAGTTAGTCAAGATCCTAAGTCAACATGTGAGCATGTACCCACAGCCCCCACCCAGGCTGCCCCTGGGCCCACCCCGCCCTTCCATCCTGGGCCCGCCCCGCCCGCCTTCCCACCCAGTCCGGGCCATGCTTTACCACAGAACAGGACTCCCCTCGTCCCTACACCCTTATCCACCAATTAACCACCCCCTCCAGACGCTCCTCGGTCAACCCTGCCCTGCTTGGACTCCTGTTTCAGCCCCACATGGTCTCATTCACAGCATTGTTCCAGAACCAAAAAAAGGCCTTCCTCTTCCCGTGCCCTGCCCCTCCCGGGCCTGTGGGCTTTTACACACGGAGACAGAAAGACAGACACACACAGTTCCCATCACCTACACCAGGCCCATGCTATAAAGAAGAATACAGACACATGGAAAAAGAGAGACAAACAGGGATGGCAGACAGACCTGAACGACCCAACCCATCCACACACAGTGACTCAGAGGACGTCAAACCGGACCTCTTATCTACAGCACACTTCCTCTGGGCATCCATTACTGCCCCTCTCTGCCTCACAGCCCTCGGACCCCGAATGCCCAGGAAGCCAATTATGTCATTCATTAAACAGCCCAGAGTCAGCCGTGGCTCTCTGCTCCGAGGCCTGCTCCAGTTGACACACCCCTCGTCAGCGCCCAGACGCTAATCTGGAACCTGGAACGCAGAGCAGCGCCACCGTTCATGAACCGGCGGCAAGCCTGACAGAGGAAGGCGGGGGACGGGGGGCGGGTTCATTTGGGTGACTGGCGGGCTGCCTGTCCAACAGGAGGGAGGCTGAGGGAGGGATCACTGGGAGAGTAGAGAGACGGTGAAAGAACTAGACGCAGTAGCTTGGTAGCGGACACTTACCATCAGGTAAGTGGAGCCAACAGCAGAGCACAATGATTCCATTTGGTCCCAGTCAAGTGTTTCTGCTTCGGCTATTATATTACCCACGTCCAATTGTGTCTCTTCCGGCCTAACTAGAAATGTGTCGATCGAGTGGGAGGTCTGTGTGACCTGTGCAAACTCATGAGCGTTGTGGTTTTTACAAAAACGCATAGGATATGATTCCCTTCGGAATGCTGATATACCCATGACCAATGACACAGACATTTCCTGCAGGCCCACTGAGGTTGAGGCACTCCCTGGCTGAAGCGATGGGAGGGAGATCCTCAGAGATACATGACTCAGGGTTGGACTATTCAGGCAAGTTTTCCTTTACTGGGCACTGTGACAGAGGCTACTCCTCACATCCTCTCTCCGCCTCAAACCCCACTGGTGGAGAACCTCAGCGGGGAGGGACATCTGGCATTCGCATCCAATGGGTTTAGAGAGACTGCGAGGACAGAGAATGTGACATGTATGCAAGTGTGAGAAAGGCCAGAGGATGGAAATGACATGAAGAGTGTGGAAACGGGGGATGGGCAGGGCTACTCCAGTACCCTAACTTATGTTGGTATGAGTCCTATGGTGAGTAGACAAAGAAAAAGATCTCGAAAATACTACCACCCAAAAAGGAATTTCCTACACTGTTACATACATGGCTGTACCATGACATTTACAACTCCTAACTTCATATACCAAAACGTTCAATGAGATGCGTCCCATAAAAGGACTGTTGAAACCCACAGTCACTGAGGCTCAATATGTATATTAGCAGGTGGAGGGCTAATTAATAACACAATGCAACATGGAAAGACATTACGGATTAAAAAATAAGACAGATTAGTCTAAACTGGCAACCAACAACCACTCTCTGATGATTAATGCGATTAGGGAGAAATTGCACCATCTAAAATTTGCCAACAGATCAGCTAACCAAAGTCAATATGCTTCTCCATTGAAGACGAGCACTATCAAGAGGTGAAAGAAAATGGCTGCAACAAGTTCTGTAGCTGAGGTGACTAGAACTACAGCTCACAGGAAGACAGACACGCGGGCAGGCAGGCAGACAGGTAGGGAGACACGCGGGCTGGCAGGCAGGCAGGGAGGCAGACACGCAGGCAGGCAGACACGCACTTACGCAGGCAAGCAGGCAGACACGCATGCACGCGGGCAAGCAGGCAGACACGCACGCACGAAGGCCACAAAACAGTAGTGCACAGATGAAAAGTGGCAGTACTGGGAAAGTCTACAAAAACAGACAAATAATCCCTTAAACACAATACAATGTGATAGATACTTCCTCAAAACCCGACCTATATAATAAATAATCCCTCAAAACCCGACCTATGTAATAAATAATCCCTCAAAACACGACCTATGTAACAAATAATCCCTCAAAACCTATACTATGTAATAAAATAATCCCTCAAAACCTATACTATGTAATAAAATAATCCCTCAAACCCATACTATAGTAAATAATCCCCAGGTTACATAGTAGGTCTATATTGTGTGAGTGTGTGTGCACCCACAGGCTCATCCAGTACTCCTCCCTGTATGTATTCAATTGACTTCCCATTTCTACCATGAAATCAACACAATCCTAAAAGCAGGAGCAGTGGGGGGATGGAGTGAGAGGCAGAAGAGCGAGGGGGGGTAGCGCTGGTCGCGTTACATGGTGGGCTTACATACATCTCTCGTTTGGGCCTTTTCAAACCAAACAGTCTGACTTTTCAATCAAAAAAGCACTCACTCAATGTTAAGGTCCACACAGCGACAATGAATCATTTCCCATCTGGTGCCGCAGATTCAGCCCCAGGGACAAAGGAAGAAGAGTAAAGAGAAGAGGGCGGTTTTCCCAGGGAAACCAATGTGCCAGTTGTTTTACATTCAACCCCCGACAGAAGGGAGCCGCATTGAAGTGGAGGGAGGCAAAGCGGGAGCTCCATTAAAGGGCCAAACAGAGTGTTAAGAACCACTCACCAAAGACAAGAACCGGGAAACGCCAATTAGGCTTTGCCGTAAGCCTAACGAGACCGAGTGCCTCTGTGCAGCCCCGTGGAGAGCAGACGAGACGTGACGTACGAGGAGCGGGACGACGGTGGCGAGGGTGCGAGACAAAGTGCCACAACGCAACACGTTCTTCACCTGACAGGAAGACGTGCACTCATTTCACACGACGCGTGGGGGTTTGGAGCGCGGCGAAGGGACACTCCGTCTGACTGGCACCGGCAAACATGATGTAGGCCAGCCCCTTGACTGTCATCGGGGGGGGGGTTAGAAGCACGGCTGAGGGTCCACTGATCCCTGTCACGTCCCAATGCACTGCCAATGTGAGAGCACAGGCATGGGGGGGGGGGGGGCAACAAGCAAGACTAAGAGTGAAAGAGAAATGAAGACAGCACAGCCTGTCATGTTCTCACCCTGCTGTTGGTATAATTCCCCTAGCTCACTCAGAGAAAGACAGAGGCAGGGCAAAACAGAGACAGAGCGAGGGCAAGACTAAGAGAGAGGGAGAGAGATAGAGAACGAGACAAAGACATCCAGGGTGAGAGAAAGAACGTTTATACTGGCTGCCGTTCCTGACTAATCTCTGGGTACACATAAATATCGGCCTGAACTTGGCAGACGTTCACTGGAGTCCAGGGCTAATGTGGTCATGAGAGCCTGAAAGCGGAGCGGACACCTGGAATCTGAAACACCGTACTCGTGTTCCCTCGCCTTGTCTGCTCTTCCATCTTGTATTCATCACTTTGTACCTGGCTGCACAGCACGAGTAGCAACGTGGAAACTACATGCATCATGCTCTCCGCTAAACTCCAGGGGTGTTACGGTGCGCATGCGCGCCAGTACCAAACCGTTCAGGAAGCAGGCCTTGGTTCTGTCCGCACCGAGTTCCGTACGACTTGAGACACGCGGACGATGGACCGGAGTCTGTGGGTCTCCGACCACTGTTTGATGGCAACCTGGAGAACTCTGAGCCAGTAGATCATGACAATGAGGGACGGAGTTGTGGAGAAAACTGTCACCGTGATCAATGATAATGCAGCCTAAACAGCTGCCAACGCCACTGCCCTCATTCATGCAGCCCTCATCGGTTGATACTGTGTGCCAAAGAAATTACAAGGCTGATAGGTATGTTTGAATATGTTTTACAGCCTATGGTTTATAGCCACAGATACGCACCCATTCCAGGTGGTTAAGCTGGGGGGTTTAAGAAACACGTAGAAAAGTATGCAAGCCATGTTAGGAACACCCCTTTTGTATCCATTTCAGCAAACAGGAAGAACATTCCCCAGAAAAGGAACAACGTTTTACCACAGGAATAGTCGTCCAACTGATAATTACCATTGAGAAACATGTCCAACATCCTCAGCGAACCCTTCTCTGGATGGTTAACTGCTGACAGCAGTTTTTGCAGTTAATACAACAAAACATTTTATAAAAGCATTTTTTTTATAATATAATTTCTTTACAAACATGAAATGGGAACATTGAAGTTACGCAGTGTTTCCAATGAGTCCATCTGTGTTTCTCAAGTTCAAAATGCACCCAATGGATAACCTGAATCTCCACACTAATGACTGTTCAACAATGCTCCTATCAATCTACTCAGTTTGCAGATGGCAGCATTTTGATTGGTCTCGTCACTGACAATTTTCGCATTCTGTCCTACACGCACACAAACATGCTTGCTTGGATGCACGTACGTACGCACGCACGCACACAGGAACGCACAACAGTAAATTCTCCCAAATAGCATTTTACAAGCGAAAACAGAGGCCCCAATAGAAATTCTGTGAAAACAGCCTAAGCTGTTGTAATGACACTGAATTGTGACCCAAAAACAGCAATACGTACCGACACGTTTGTTTAGTTAACAGTTGCACCTCCACTGAACAATAAATGATTGTACTTGCATGCTAAAGTCTCACAAAGGCACCCTAATCCATCAGAAGAACAGTAGCTGGCACAGATGCAACAAATCCGTCTAAAACTGAACTTAAAAAGTCAACAGCCTCTCATATTGAATGTCACCAAGCCTGGCAATAGGACAATATGATCTGACCTCTACCTCAGTAATAAAACCCAAGATCCCACGTCTCCCTCCCACGCGGTTATGAAGCCTGTGCTCAGTGGTGAAGAACATGGATGGAAACAAGGGATGCCATCGGAGCAGGAGATGAGAGGGAACGGAAAAGAACGGTAGCTTGACATGCAGAGCGGTTGAACAGACACGGCGTGGCCGAGCGGTGGGCGGTGAGACCGACTGAATGCCAACCGGTAACACTGTATAACCAGCTCAGCTCTCCAGCGTTTGGATGCTCTCTGCTTGCTACAGCGACCTGACTGCAGAATGACGGCAAATGTCCAATAATTAACGAACCCCCCCTAACACATCTCTCTGCGTTTTAACCCCAATTGCCATATCAGTGGACCATTACCTGATGTAACTGCAGCTGCAATGTTCAACACATTCATGCAGATACAACCATCATCTGCAGTTTGCCGAAGCAGCTGAGCATTTATTTGTTTGGCATGTTCACCACAAACAACTCCTTACGCATACCGCCAGCTAAGTGGATCTGACGCGCTCGATCGTAGCATTGCCGAGTGTCTGTTGTCATGTGGCGGCGGAGCTCGGCTAGAGACAGGAAAAGAAACTGAAATGACAGCAGATAAAACCGCGACCCGGGGCCAATGGCGGCTTCGTCCTGTACGCCGTCTGGGCTAGATCCGGGGCCCATGGGGGAGACGAGCGACTGCTAAAAAGAGAAAGAGAGAGGAAGGATACAGAGTCTCTTGTTATCGCAAAGGTCACAGAAAGAACAGCAGGTCAGAGTGCAGGAGCGACACCAGCAACGCAGCTGCAAGCGAACCAGCTTGCATCTTGCCAAACAGTCTGAGTTCTGCGACACACTGACACATTAGAAGAGGTCAACCCAGGTCAACGTCGAATATTAAGGCTGACACTGTAAGACCCGGAGCCTTTTGGAAAAGCATTTTACATATTTAGTGTGGTCTTCCAGCCTACCTCTGAAACCTTGTCCTACTCCCATCATATAAATGCAGTCATGCAAGTCCTACGATGGGCACCACGGCCACTCTAGTATTCTAAGGCCTTCTAATACCACAATGTTCAAGTATATTTCAATAGCATACAAAGCTCTCTTTTGCTCTCCTTTTAAAAAGCTGAAGAGGACTCAGCTTAATCAACCGTGATACCGGGATCTCTAAAGAACAGTGTTTTGGAGTTGGTAGACCACCAAGCATATGGACACACTTTCACATCTTTGTTAATTCAACCAAACATAAAGTGCTATTATCATGGTTACCAGAGCTTGGCTTCGCTCATACACCTGGTTTGAAAGACAGTTTTGGCTTAAACCATAATCAACTATGAAAGCCATCCATCTTGGGCTTAACCGTGTAGCAAATCCACTACCCGATGAAAGCCGACGTCCCGGCAGAGTTCCGCTCCAGACTACGGCCATGTAAACTGAAAATAATTGTGTCAATGAAACACAAGTCCCATCCTAACACGCCGTAGCAGGACTCCCTCTCAGTGTGAAAACAGATGAGGCTGAAATGGAGATGGCTGCAAACAGCATGCCACTCCACTCCCTGCCGGCATCATGGAATCACGTCCCTATAAATCAGAGTGGGACGTCTAACATAAAAAAACAACAACATACGGGACCAACCGGACCCCCACTGCTAGGTGGGATCTTTCCTAATCTTTCGATTCAGGGCTGCAATAACAATAAAATTCTTGCTTGTTGTCTAGACAGAACCAAATTCCTAAGGCAGAATTTGGAGTGCAGAGGGCAGAACTTACATGAATCATCAAAATGAAAGGACGTAGAAACTCGGCAGCGGAGAGGCTGAAGGTATAGGTAGTTTTACAGACGCACGGGATGTGGACCAAACGGCACCCTATCAACTGCATAATACGCGCCTTTAATAAAAGCAGTCAAAAGAAGTGTACCATGTATGGCAGAGGGCGCGGATTGGGACACATCGTTGGCTTAGACGGCCACACTAGGCTAGACTACATTTTCCAATGACACAGCAAAACATTCAGCAGACGTTTAGACAATCACTCCCTTTTAACGACTCTGAAACGCTTCATCTGTTAACCCCCCCCCCCCAAAAAATCAAAGCGAAGTCACGAACAGAACCATTGCTAAAGGAAGCAGCTTCCTAAATGGGTCCTAAATCAATGTACTCCATCTTTGCTTCCTACAAGGGTGCTCACTCAGAGATAGTAAAGAAAGTATTTTAGTATGTGGTATCAACATTACATACAGATTAAAGGAGTAATTATATAATTCTTACGGCCTGGCAGCTGTCTGTTTTTTTGGTTGAAAGCTTTTCTATGCATTTATTAATCACTTTAAATTTTTTCTTTTTCCCTTAATCCTTTATTTTAATTCACCTTTTCATGACTGTTGTGCATATGCTGGTAAAACAGAAAACAAAACATATTTTTTTAAACAATACTAAAAGAGTGTTCCCTCTCCCTCATGTTTGGCCAGGTGAACTGACCGACTGGAATGAATGCACGTCTTTCTCTCCGACCGCCTGTCTTTGTGTCACATGTTGACTCTTCTTCAGGGCCTTACAATTCTCCACAGAACACCACACACACCAAAGCAATGTGGAACATGAAGTTTACCAAGTTGAAAACAAAACAAATTACATCCATTCAGACAACAAAGAAGCTATCAAATGCCCAATTACTGGTTTCGAGCCAACTTGCCAATAGTCAGTTCAGACAGCTGTTCATTGCAAAACCATTACGCAGACCAAACAGTCCAAGCCCATCTGCTGAGGGTGGAGAAGGCTTGGGTTTAACCATTTCAAGGACTCTTGAGGACTCTCATAACATGAATAACAAGTTTCGAGGAATTTTACTATCAGCAAAACCGTTAAGGTTTTAAAGACGAGAACTATCTGCTGTCAACAAGTGAATTTCCTTCACCACAAAACTAATGTCAGACCAACTCTTTAGATCAGACAAATGTCAGCCAAGGAACAGGGCCAACAGGGGAGCAATAATATGCCAGACCAAGCTTAAGTGAAAAACCTACCAGTTAAGACCAAAACATATCAAACCACCCAACTGCCAAAAGGCATCCGATACAAACATACTAATGCCTGTTGACTACGTTTGGTGTGGGTTACCACCAGCTATGTGTGGCTCCCTGGCACAGAGCGGTGCTATACAGAGCAAGCCACCATATCCTAGATGGGGCCAGATAGAGAGGATATAAAGGTTTCCATGTGAGGGGCGCCGGCCCCCACGTGAACAGGACAGTGGATGAGTGTGGCGGGCCCGGGCCTCCTGGGGCAGCTCTGTCGTGGAGCCCAGTGAAGAGTGGAGTAGGGGGGCAGCTGTGCGGTGGAGCCCAGTCATCTGGAGAGGTCGTGGCAGACTAAACAGAGCGAGAGGAAGTCTGGATACGAGCGTGGCAGCACCTGGCCGCAGCAAGCCCCCTCCCCACCCCCCCTTCTAGAGATCACTGAAAAAAAGCCCTGAATCAGACAAGGGCCACTCACAGACTGCACCACGGGGCTACAGACTGCACCACGGGGCTACAGACTGCACCACGGGGCTACAGACTGCACCACCGGGCTACAGACTGCACCACGGGGCTACAGACTGCACCACGGGGCTACAGACTGCACCACGGGGCTACAGACTGCACCACGGGGCTACAGACTGCACCACTGGGCTACAGACTGCACCACGGGGCTACAGACTGCACCACTGGGCTACAGACTGCACCACGGGGCTACAGACTGCACCACTGGGCTACAGACTGCACCACTGGGCTACAGACTAAACAGAATTATTCAGACCTCAGTGCAGACGACACAGGGCTCTGTGTTGCGGCGAACAAACCACAGACAACTAGGGTCACGACAGTCAGGGATCATGCAGTTATGGTAATCAGCCAGGCATATGCATCCATCACCCTCCATGTCTGGGAGAAGAGGGAGAAACTAGGTTCCCCGCTGCAAATGGAATATCACAGTGGTGCTTAGGTTATCAGTTCTTCAGAAATATTAGTAGACAAAACCCTGGCAGTGTCACTAGCCTTTCCTTTAAACAGGCAACACGGCGACGTGTTCTTTAAACAGAGGACGTGGTAATGAGAGAAAACATGTAACCAGAAAATGTGCCTTTCACAAGGTGATTCATTAAATCATGACAGGAACGTCTGAGTCCAGACAGGCTGCTTAACCAAACATTCTGAATGGCCTAAGACAAATCGGTACACCTGCCTAACTTAATGAAAGCCACTGGCGCATGTCAGACAAGAGAAAATATATACATATTTTCTACATATTATAAAAGTGAGGCATTCGCAAAGCCAGTCTACATAAGATAATGACTTGACAAGCATGAAGGAGAAAGAACCCGCTATATGCAATTGTAACTGGCAACCAACTAAAACAAACAAATACCCCATTTCCAGAGCATGTAGATCAGATTCATCAGTGTATGAACGAGAGTCGGCATTGCAACGTTAGTTTCCCAGCCCTCAGGGACAAACCAACCTTGTTGACTACCGTTAAGTAACTAAGTGTAATACATTCACATTGAAGCACTAACACTTTCAGAGCAAGGAATGAAAACATGAAAAAATAGGTAACCAGGTGACTCCACTAACGTACAAAGCAGCGGTCTCCAAAAGGTAGTCAAGATCATGAGCCGCTGGTAGCTCGCAGGCCATTTAAGAGGAAGAATTGGACCAATGTCATAAACCAAACGCACACGTTTTTCCCACCACAGACTCCCAGCCACTATCTAATCACCTCAACATTACCCCTCTCCGTTCTAACCACGGACTCAGAAAGACATTTGAATATATCGGGCCAATTCAATTCCAGCTGCGTCGCCCGGCTCTGTCAAATAAAATGCAGCGTTGCACAGCGTTTACAGTTACAAAGTGCGCAAAGTCCCCTGTCAAAACAGAAGCATTTAATGTGTTTTTCCATCACGCTTTAATTCCAGGGCTATTCAACACAGCGTATCTAGCGATTTACTTTAAAAGTATTCAAAGGTATTCATTTGGGTTCACATGTGAACCTTCTTCAGTATATCTGGGCCCAAAACCAGGTTTGTTGTTGGGCAGGAGACCATCTCATGTACACTGTGGGATTTTGTTTTCATCAGCAACTTCTGGAAACCTTTGCGCATTGGGTGTGTTGTGATTCTCACCCATTTGTTTTGTTGGCCAGCATAATAAACTAAAGTTACCAGGTCTCAGTAATGAAAAATAAAGTTGGCCAACTTGCTGTTTTCAAGTGGTAGGCAAACTGCTGTTTGCAGTTTGCTTTAAGCCTACAGATTTCACAGACATTTAGTTTGGACCTAAGTTAAAGAAGGGAAGAGCAGCTACATTATTAAGAAAGAAACAGGGGATACATGAGACAGTGCTGGACATTAGACAACATATTATTAAATAATATACTTGTTTTATTGGTTGTACAATTGGTCTGACAATTTCCATTGCATTTTGAGTAAAGTTTATCTTCATGGAAATAAAGGCAAAACTGAAATGATGTTTATTTCCCTCATGATTGTGTTCATCCATAACCACGGGTTACATGGATATTCAATTACTGTCACTGCCCTACAGCAAAACCACATCACGGACAAAGGCCAGGCACACTGTTAGACCATCGAAGAGCCAGTCCAGCCAGGGGGGCCATAGAACACAGCTGACACAGGACGTCCTGAGTTACTTGCAGTGCTTAACGAACCACAGCCCAAAACCTCACATTTAAACAGACCCCTATATCACCACCCCTCTGACAGGGTCCATTCATTCAGACTAGACAGGCTGCGGTCTTCACCACGCCACGACCATGACAGACACATCCGGGGTTACTGATAAACTAAATTCCCGGAGTCTAGATTCTGGGTGGTCAATCACTAGCTAGAAGGATAAATGATCTACCAAAATGGTTGTTGAACACAGGTCTTGGGAATCTGGGCATTGCTGGTATTAGTTCAAGCCCTCTAATTATGGATTATTTTAGACCAAAGACATTAGGTGAATGAAATTCGATTCAACAGGTAGAATAAAACATTTGCGGTATCCTCCAGGCTCAGTACTGAGTCCCCAATATCATTTTATATGCCTAAGAATGAGTGCCTTTATTTGATGGTAACCTTTCCAAGAACAGTCAAGACTGATGACTAAGCTTTTGCCCGGAGGCCGATTCCAGCATTAGGGAGATCTTTGTTATGGACATCACAAACGCATGCTAAATCACAAATGTTATGGCTCACAGAATAGACAATTTACTTAGGATGTTCAGGCAGACCTTTCCATTGAAGGTGGCCATTGGAAGCAGTTACCCGGTGGCAAAGTAGGCTAGGTCACCTTTAGGTGCCAGTAGGTATTTTTCTGTTTAGGGAATACCCAATCTGCAGCCCAAGAACAAAGCACACCAAGCAAAGTGGAAACTACCAGGTAGGCTGGTAGTGGCCTGGTAAAACGTGGTAGGGCAATGGGTTCCAAGGAAGCAAACAGCATTATATTCAGCCAATTCCCCAGAATCTTCTCCTAGTTGGTATGCAGCTAGAGAGGCAAGGCGATACAGAAGCCTTTTCATTCCGATGCAGAAACTTAGAGCAGGATTTCTGACAAAGCCTATTGATTGCTCCTTGAAATGGGTCAAACTCCCGCACAGATCCGGGCAGGCGGCCGGAGAGACCACATTAAGCCTCTGTCTGGACAGAGGCTATGCTCCGATTATGAATTGTTTTAGCAAAATGTATTAAACAAAATGTAACATGCTAATCAATACGGCTGCTGTGCTAAATGGAATTAGCGTCTGTAGCCACTTGTTGCTGGTGAGTGTGAACGATCAGTTTGCCACTGGAAAACCAATAGCCAAATCCAAGATACAGCAATAGAACACAAGCACAGCTTCTTCTTACTGAAGAATTACAGAAGATTAACAGCAAATGAATGCCTCAAATCTGCTTTTATTCAAAACATCTGGCCAACCCGGCTAGACTGTGTCAACCAGCATTAACTTAATCCATATAGGGGGTAGAGACTGGGCAGGATGCTGTGAAAACAGCTCCCTGTGCCATCGCCGTAGTCTAGTTGGAAGTCCTTTAAACAGATATAGGCTGCTCTTAACAAAGCATGCTCAAATGCATTTCCTTCACTTCAGAGGCAGGAGTCAACAGACCTAATTTAGCTCGGCATCGCGTGCTGACGAGACATCCTGTGGGAAGTGTGTGCCCTCAGAAGACGCAGAGACTTTTTTTCCTGACCACTGACTGAGTGAATACCGAGACAGTGGTACAAGCTAACAACTAAAATGTCCTACCCCCCACCCCGTTCTTTATCTCCATAGAAAAGACAGAGACTGGGCCTTTATCTTAATCATCAGCTTCCTAGCTTTTCCCTACATGCACACATTCAGCCGACTACTCCAGGCCGCCGTCCCCAAATGGTAGAGACTATGATGGATGGATGCTATGCCCAATTTGATCAATTAATTACTGGCCAGGCAAAATCGAAAAGTATGTGGGTGAGATCTGCATGACAGTGGATCTAAAAAAAAATTCTGGTCTCTCATTGTAAGCGCTGTGCCAACAGCTAGCAGTTGAGTCATTAGCTCACAGCAGCAGTCATTGATAAAGCCTAGGCCTTGATGACTCCGGCAACAGAGAACAGAAGCGATTGTCACCTCCCCGTAGTGTTGGGAATAGCGGTTAGTGTAGCCCCTAGACTGCTCCCATTTACTGCTTGGCAAAGGCATCCCATTCAAAGCTGCAGGGCGACATTGTCAGACGGCGAGTGAAGGGGAAAAAGCCCAGGGAGCAAACAATAACTGGACCATTTCACACTAAACAATCCATCAATCCTGATCTGGGACCTGCAGGTGGGTGCCAAATACTGTGACTGGTGGAAAACTGTGCCAAAAAACACCCTGGCTTCTCCCCCCTCACAAGACCAGGACTGATCTCAGATGTCTCAGGAATGCAGCCTAACCACTGGGCCTTGATTAGTGTAGCTATTCACTCAGTAAAACTTCATCTGAGACAGAGAGGAAATGGTAAATAAATTCCCAGGCAAAGCTGCAACTACTGACAGTTTGAATGTTGCCGCTAACCAGCAAGCACACAAAGAGGGCCTGAAAATGCCCCCAGGCATCTCCCAGACTGCTGGTAGCAGACACGGTCATTTATTTCCGATTATACTGTGAGCTGACAATAGGGGCGAGTGGTGGCCTGATGACATGAAATAGATTGAAGGCAGGCCTAGGGGCTCCAGAGAGGGCCGGCAACCCCCTGCTGCAGGAGGTGTCCTAAGCGCAGATTGTCCTTTCCAATATCCGAAAGTACAATAAAGTGCTCAGTAAGACCACAGAACCAACCCGGGACAGGACACAGAAGATTACGCTTTAAGGGTGCGCATCGTTAAAAACTCTGGTATTTCCCAGTGAAGGGAGCGGTGGTTTTCAGGGTTCTTCCCTTCCTCCTTCCACGCAAACGAGACAGAGGAGGATGTTCCTACGATCTTGTGAGGCTCACATTTCCTCTGAGGTTTCACATTCCTGGGATTCCGAGTGCAGACCACTGCAACAGCCCATTTAAAACTATTTCCCATATGGGGAAAAAAGACCCAGGGCTTTATTTTGAGAAGTTCATTACAGTACTGCTGCTGCTCATTGAACAATCACATTGGCTTACTTCATCACGGAGGACTTGGGCAAAAAGGCATTGCTTTGGATGAGGTGAAACTAAGAAAGCAGTTTCATTATAAACAAGTTAACACAAAGCAATTGTGGAGAAATGTATAGGCTATTAGGCTAGTGGCAAATGGTTAGCCTGCCTTTAGATAATGCAATCAGATCTGATTTTATATGTTAAAAATATTTGAACATTCCAAACAAGCACTTCAAACCTTACCAGACTGAGAGATCCTTCATCCCTCTCAGTGCCTTTTTCGGGCTGGCACATTACAAAATTCAATATTTAATTTGGCGGGTCATAGAAGATAAGAGCGAGGTCTGGAATTTGCTTTGGTCTGATCCTGGATAAACATGAAACGCAGGGCTTGTCATCTCCCCCTCTCCCCAGTCACAACACTGCATTCTCATGTAAACGGACAACTGTTTGGGTTGTAAGAAATAGAAAATAAGAGGAAAGTGAAGCCGGCTCCAGCTGGATGCCCTGATAAGGAGTAGCGTCTTACAACTTAGGTATATATAATTTGTGGTGCTCCAAGAAAAAAAATATACATTTGGAAAATGTTGAAAAACTAACGTTAGAAATTCGGTTAACTACAGAAATATAGCTAAAATACAAAGAGATAACTATGTGGAACATGAACACAGCTAGGTGACTATTGCGGGTCTAAATCAATACAGTACATACTAGTTAAGAATGGTGTCAGTGAGTCTGCAGTCAGAGCTCTGTCTAATGTCTGTGTCTGCACACTCAGGCATTGTTTTCAAATTATGGCATTCGTCTAGTTAGCTATGTACAGTGTTGTAATGATAATGATTTATAGGTAATAATTACTGTAACGATGGTTGGTTACAGTAGCTATAGCACTGTAGTTATTCAGCTATAGTAAAACAAGCAACAATTGAAGAAAGGAGGGTAACATATCTTACAAGTTGTGCCAGTCAATTACAGTAACTAATATTGTAAGATGACTTAATGTAATGTCTTAAGATCTGGTGTTACTGTACTAGTTAGTTATTAGACTAGCGTTACCGGTGTCAGTTAGCTAGTTAAGCTAACGTTAGCGACACAACTGAAGAAATTAAAACCGTGTCTTGTTAGAAACATATTATGATTATTCGAAGGGTACGCAATGAAAATTTCCGTGCGTGTATGTACGTTTTGATATCAATAGCAAAAAGTCAATATTCAGTACATAGAAAACCGAGCATCTTAGTAAACGCGTTTAATTTATTGATAGTTCAGATAAAGAGATAGCTAGCTAACTACTAGCGTAGCTAACGTTAGCGCCACATTAGCAAGCAACTCAAATACTGTAGCAAGCAACTCAAGTAGCTAGACGAGACAGCGAGGGTTTTAAGCTACAATCTTACCTGTCAACCGCAGTTTCACTGGGCCATTTCTCCTAACTCCTTGATTAGACATGCCCGTCTGATTTCCAGCTTGACGTGGATTTGTCAAAAGTATTTACAATGTCGAAATATTATTATAAAATAATCTCTAACCCTCTTTCACAGTGAATGAAGAATCGAGTCACGGCACAGTGGCCCGGATGAACATAGCACTAGTGCTACACAACGCTGTCTCGAGCACATACTCTGAAAGAAACAAAAACGAAAGTCTAATTCCCCCCCCAAAAAATATTAATCTCCTCCCGCAAAATGTTTTATTATATCACGTCCAAGCGGTCTTTAAAAGCCAATGATGCGCAACTCTCCCGTTGGGGGTAGCATTTCTACTTGAAGCGGGTTAGCTTAAGTTACCAATCCGAGATGTAGAAGATGTCTTGCTGCTTCTGCAGCTCCTGCAGCTCAACTGTTCGGTGGAGAACGATCTGGTCTGGATTTTTGGATAGTGACCCTCCCTATTAGTGACATCACTCAATGTTAAAATACAAGAACTCTATTGATATATTACAATATATTAACATTTTAGGGAATTATTGGAAATATTTAAAGAGTAATCCGCTGTTGAAACAACTCCCCTCGCAAGTTTATGTAAGAAGCTGATATGGGTTTAGATGTAATGACTGCACTTCATAGACAGAGATGAGAACGCCACAACTGACTGTCGGTGATCTCTGCATAATGGTTTCAACCATGTTTTGAGGAGTGTTTTTTGCATTAACGTCATTTACAGATACTTTAGGTTCTGCTTGGGTACTGCACAGCAGTTAAACTGAGCCCATGCGGTATTTACACTGTCCTCAAAAATCAGTGGATAAATATAATTAATATATAGGTGCAAAAGATTGCCTTTTCAACAGTTAAATGTGTTCAGAAATATGATAAGCAATTGCATCCTCTTAAGTGAAATGAGTCGGGTGTAGAGCAATTTCGCAGACCAAGATTAACCCTAAATCTTGGCAAAAATGTAACTCAATTAATATTCTCCATTTATCTGGATTTTTATGTCCAGGGCTGTTTAATCTGTGTCTGTGAAACTGGTCTATAGTGTTTAGGAGAGTGCAATACCCTTCAACTAATCTCTGAAACACAGAACTATAGTAAAACTCAAGTAATTTGGTGAGCTGTGTAATGATTCTGTATATCCACTACCTTTCAAAAGTTTAGAATCACTTAGAAATTGTTTTACATGAGAAGGTACAGTGCCTTGCAAAAGTATTCACCCCCTTGGCTTTTTACCTATTTTTTTGCATTACAGCCTTTAGTTCAGTGTTTTTTTTATCTGAATTGTATGTGATGCATCAGAATACAATAGTCTAAGTTGGATAAGTGAAATGAGAAAAATATATACATATAACTATTTTTTTAATAAAAAATGGAAAATTGGCACTTGCATATGTATTCACCCCTTTTGTTATGAAGCCCTTAAAAAGCTCTGGTGCAACCAATTACCTTCAGAAGTCATATAATTAGTGAAATGATGTCCACCTGTGTGCAATCTAAGTGTCACATGATCTGTCAGTATATATACACATCTTTTTTGAATGGCCACAGAGGCTGCAACATCTAAGCAAGAGCCACCACTAACCAAACACTGCCATGAACACCAGGGAACTCTCCAAACAAGTAAAGGACAATGTTGTTGAGAAGTACAAGTTAGGGTTAGGTTATGAAAAAATATCCAAATCTTTGATGATCCCCAGGAGCACAATCAATTCTATCATAACCAAATGGAAAGAACATGGCACAACAGCAAACCTCCCAAGAGACGGCTGCCCACCAATACTTACGGACTGGGCAAGGAGGGCATTTCTCCCACATTTCCACAAAGCTCCCACATTTCCACCCCCAAAGCACCCCCAGACCATCACATTGCCTCCACCATGCTTCAAAGAATATTCGTCTGATGCAGACCAAATTAAAAGATGCTGGAAGTGGGCTTGACACCAAGCACTCTTCTGCGTCAGACGAATATTCTTCTTTGTGATCCAAACACATCAAACTTAGATTCCAGTTTTTCTCCAATCTTCCTCTGTCCGGTGTCTGTGTTCTTTTGCCCATCTTAATCTTTTCTTGTTATTGGCCAGTCTGAGATATGGCTTTTACTGAGATGACAGACAATGGTGGCTGCTCCTGCAGGTGTTTTCAACAATTTTGTTGTCTAATTTCTTAACTACCAAGAGAAGTTACATTTCAAATGATCATAATCGGATCAGTTTAACTGGCTTACATTAGCTGTCTATGAAAATAGTATGATACCATGCAAGACTAACAGTGTTGCGTTCAAATTTGTGTGTTGAACTTGGTAAAAAATGATTGCAATGGGAAGTAATAGTAGTACATTTCAACTCACTGTCTCATTACAATGGATGTGTTTTCTGAAATGTAACAAGCATATGTGTGTGTATGAGTGTATCTGGTCGCTGTCTCTTTGGACCTCTAGATGTTTAATTTTTAATGTCCGTAAATGTCATGGTAATCAATGTTAGCTCAGTTGTACTGGTGGGTGCTGCTGCTACTCACATTATGAGCCGGTTTGCTAGTGTTTTCTTGCTACCTGAGCACAGGCCAGAGTGAGAGAAGGTGAACTGTCTCTACTCCCACTCATCTCTCACTAATCGGTCATCTCCAGGCGGGCGGTAAGCGTTTATTTCCCCTCTGCTGAAAATCATTCAGTGCTTGCTTCCTATTTGGTTCAGACATATATTTTCTTTTATCAAACACAACTACTTCTGTAATTATCTAAACTAACATTTGCTTTTGAAGTAAGCTATCCTAGAAACACTCAACATTTCAACAGCATGTCAGAGGCTATGTTGAAAAGCAGAAGGTAAAAAAAAAGGATTGGGGCAGATTCACATAATGTGTAAACTAAATACAATCAATTTCCTGTAGAGGTATTTTGACCATTATTTGGCTTTGTATTCTTGCATGGCATTTAAAATGATACAGTCATTATGTGGTTAAAGTGCAAGCCTGGCAGCTTTAATGGGTATATTTTATCCATGTCAGTTGAAACATTTAGAAATTGCAACATTCTTTTGTAAATAGTCCCCCCACTTTGGTTAAGTATTTTAGCATTATATACACTAAAGTAGTAATGTTTTACCCTTGCATGTATTTCCTTTGCCTGCACTAATTAACTAATCTCTGCAACTAATATACATCATCAGCTACTGGGTATCTTCCCTGGTGATTCTTTGCCTGGTCTGTACCACAACCCTTTTTAGTTCTTGGTGAGTTTGTCCTTCAATCTTGTTTTCAGCATGGGAAGGCAGGCTCACCTGTATTCAGATTTGGTAGTTGAGTTGGCCAACTTGCTACCTTTTGGTCCCAAAAAACTCCAAGGTAGCTATGATAGTGTGTTTGAGGTCACGGACCAGCTATATATACTGCAGAACTGTTTATTTTAGCAGACAAGATATATTTGTATGGCAGTTACATCACCAATGCAGAAGAGTGAGCATGTTTCAGTGGATCACTTGTCTGATAATCTCTACTTCAATCTGCACTTTTACTTAGTAACATTTTGATTTCCAATCCAATTTTTTTTGTATAAAGCCAAAATAATGAAACATTCTTCAATATCCCAGAACTTTAAGACTGTATAGTAGGCCAACTTTATAGTTACACGTAAGGGATTACATATTACAATATGATTGGAAATGGGCCTCCAGAAAGAACCGCTACTCTGCAAGTCAGTAACACCGTTTTAGACGCTTAGTTGACATTAAATAGTCTATTTCTCCATCTACTGGATGCATTCTGAAGTGCATGAGACAAACTAGGTTTAAGTTGAAATGTTCATATGAAGTGGATACATGAGGTTGGGAAAATACACAGAATGATTCCTTGCCGCTTCCCTCTTGACCATGCAACAACAAAAATAGAAATGGTTAATTTAAAACAATACATTAAGAAGAGAAAACTTAAGACAATACAAATAAAACTTTTTAATGTGATTTATGAAACATAAGGCTACAAACAGGATAGTGTCACATCCACTATTTGTTGCATTTACATGTATCAGGTGTTATTTTTTAAATGTGCAGCAACAGAGACAAAGCATTAATGGATAGTAAAACAAGTTGGCAACAGCAATAATTATTAGCAGCCATACCACAAAAAAATGAAATTCACAGCACAGGAAGAAATTTGGCCAAGGCACAGATCTATGAGTCAGGTCAAGAATCCACAAAGAAACCCCCCCAAAATGTAAATGTTTGTGTTGTGGAATGACGGTTTCCTTGTCACGTCTGGCACTAGGGACTCCTTGTGGTAGGTTGAGCTCATGCAATGTTTATGCATGAGCTATTTCGAAGTAGAATATTAGTCGTCAATTAAATGCATTGTGTATGCATTCTCATACGGGTAGACCACTGGTCCACATGCCAGTCCAGTTGGTGGCGGTAATCGCTCCATTTAACTTGATGACCAAACGACATTTGAGTAGAAGTAGAAGACTGAAAATGTCTAAACTTCAATTGTTGCGTGCGTTTTTAAATGACCGTTTAACTGCGGCTGTTGTAGAGATTTTTGGGGCTGTTGAGAAAACGGTAGCGGAGTACCAGGAGGAGAATGATCGTTTACGGGGTCTGCTGCAGAAATCACCGGATATACACCGTATGTAGATCGTTTAATGTATATGTAATACGTCCATAAATCATGTGATTGTCTGCGAAGATGTTGCTTTAAATTCACCTTTATATGATTGAACGGTATTAGCAATGTATTTGTATATACTGTTTGAACCTGAGAACAGAAGCGAGTACCAAAGGCTACTTGCTTTTGAACACATTGCCACACGAGGGCGATGTCGCTGGACTATAACATGAGCATCAGCCAAAAAGCCGACATTAACACGTTTTTTCTTTAGGGGTTCCGTTTTACTTATTTCGTTATGCTCCAATGAATGTCGTACATAACGTAGTGTGTCATCTCGAATGCGTTTTTGTAAAAAAAAAAATATACTAATGGTCAAATGGCGCAGATGCATAGGTCAGTCTTTCCGGTTATCATTGGAAAATATAGACCGGTGAAACGTCATCAACTATCACTAGGGCAGTAGGCACGACCAGTGGCGTTTTTGGCCTTTGATACAGTTTAAAAAAAAAAACATTTCTGCTTGTTATGTGTTGCGCGCTCGTTAATTCGGCAAGGTTGCATCTTACGCTGTATCTTTCCACACTCAACTTTCTCAATGCATTAAGTCAATATTGAGTCGTATTTGTTAACTATGTTAATGTACCAGAAGAGAGAAATTGCGGTGCGCAGTTTGTTGCGTTTTGCAATTTAAGCTAGGATAGTCTACTCCATTTTGATATGGTCTAGTTTTAGATGGGGATCGTGATGGCTTTTACTGATCAACTTGAGGTTTATTCCAGAACTATTGCTCAACAAATTCAGCGTTGCCTGAACAAGAAAAAAACAATCTCGGTTGTGAATTTGTTTTATTATTCGATATGGCAGTACTGGGGTTAAGATTAGGGGTTGTCGAGGTTATGGATCAATGTACTAGGCATAGCAGCTCTACATTAGATAATTTTGTCACGCATTAACATTTTGAATATTTCGCTAGACAGCATTAAGCATTGTGTTAAACCGACTAATGTTTCTTACTAAGTTTACCTCCACCACAAATGGCGTATATGAACTGTGTGGCTTTTGCCACTGGCAGCTTTAACAGCTTAATAGCCTTTTGTGAATGACATTGATACAATAACTATCAATATAGGTGATTAACTGACTTTGTGTCAAGTGTAAAGACTAGAGACTCGTGTAGCCAGAGACGTTTTTGCGTATCCTGCCCAAATCCTAATGCATAATTTGTTTTCACTGACGGGATTCAAACAACTATGTTATTTAACAAGGGCTAGCCAACCAGTCAGCCTCAGTGAGTGTTCGCTCTCCTAGGCTGGCTCCGCTTACGCGCGGTCCGGCAAAAAACAATCGCATCTTAATGGATTCAAACTTCCAGCCGTTGAAGTAACGTTTGGGGGTGTTTCTGCCCGTCCACCATACCTGACAACAACCGCTTTACCAATGGCCAGAAATTTGTAAGGATTTAAATGTCTTGCATAAGAATTCAACCTAGACACCGTCATATTTGCACTAAGTGTTTTAGGCCCTGCCATTCTTTGTGGCAGATTTGCACAGGGTTGTTCAGGTTTGATTGGGCTATAATTCTGATCTTGGGATTATTGTCCTGCTAAATTGTGAATTTTCTTGAAAGCTTTTCAGCAGTTCTCTTGCAGTATTTTGCTCCATCCATTCATCCTTCAATTTAAACAATAATCTCATCTGAAACTAAAACCTTTTCCTACATCTTATCTGTTTCACTCTGATGCTTTCAGATGATACCTTTTAAGTAACTACTTCTTTGAGCTGAGTTTTGAGGGACAGTGTTTTTGTGGCAGTGTTTATTTTTTTTAAAAATGCACACTTCTGGACATTCCCACAACATTGATAAAGGAAACCAAATTTGTTTTGGTATTAACCATATGGGTGTGTGGTAACACATGCCAAGATCAAAAGGCCTGTTGGAGGCACTCAGAAATAGTTTCAATTTAAATGAGTATTGGAGGAGTTGCAAAGCCATTTCCAAGCAATTTGAAGTACATCATTCTAATGTCTGATGCAACTACACATAGAGAAAATTGCTATCCACTAGCAATCTGCACAGGACAAAATGCTCTTCGAAGTCTTTAAGCATCCTAGGATCTATAGGCCTCTCTTGCCACAATAACCGTTAAAGTGCACGATTCATCCGTCTGAAAGAAAAAAACAGAAATTTGGCCTACATGGACGGTCAGGAAGGACATGTCGTACATATTCAATGTTTCGAAGCATCAATGTTGTCAATATCCATGAGTGAATGAGTAATCGGAATGTGGCGGGAGAGGAACATTTGAACTCTATTTAAGTTGAGCAGTAAAGTTGAGAAAAAGGGTGTCAGCAACATGCTGCCAAACGTGCAGATGGAATTCTCCAGTCAAACTCTACATGCAGTGTTATCTCCCTGCAGTGGAAACGCACCTTGCCCCTCTCTGACATAGCGATTAAACAGGGACAGAGATGGTGAATAACGTGGCATTCAGCAACATGTGGGAGATTATCCATTAGGAAGTTTTATCAGTTGGCCAATTCACATGCTTTAAACTGTAATGTTGAAAATATATTACAGGCTGTGGAAACGTCATTTTGTTGGAGTACTAGAATGCTAGATATTTGCCCGTAAATATAACTATAGGTGTTTATTTCATGTTTATTATCCAGCTGTTGTTTTTTTTTAACTGTCATATACAGACACTTCACTCTTCCTCACTTTCCCTCCAGATTCCCTCAAGGTCACTCTCCTTGTCTCTGAAGGGGAGTTTACACCTGGTCTGCAGAAACAGAGCCCCGGTCTGGGACAGGACGATCCAGAGCCCACAAAGATTAAAGAAGAGCAGGAGGAGCCCCGGACCAGTCGGAAGGAGGAGCAGCTTGAGGGTCTGGATGTTGATAATCTAGATTTCAGATTCCTTCCTTCCTGTGTGAAAAGTGAATGTGGTCAGGAGCACCCAATTCTGTCCTTCCCCCAAACCCAGCCCGCGGAGAACAGAGAGTGCGCCTTTCCACTGGTGGAAAACACCCCTTTTGACACCAGTACCCACCTAAAGGGTCCTGCCATTCCTTATGACCCCCCAAATCATCTGAACAACAGCTTCAGTATCTGCTCCAACATAAGCAGCGACCCAGTAACACTTGACCACCACCCACCATTGGATCCCAACCCACTAATGGGGGAACACTGTCCCCAATCCAGCACCACGTCTAAAACTCACCGCTGCCCTGAGTGTGGTGAAACTTTCGCTCTGAAGGCTGACCTGCAGGGTCATGTGACTCTCGCCAGGAAGAGACCAAACGAATGCTGCCCGACAGCTATCAGACACTCTCCCATTACGGAGTTTGTCACATCCAATGTTCGCCACGTGGAGAAACACTGCACTTGTCCCTTTTGTGGCAAAACCCTCAAATACAAAGGAGACCTGTCCAGACATATGAGGATTCACACAGGTGAGAAACCTTTTACCTGTCGTGAATGTGGGAAGAGCTTCAATCAGAAGGGGCACCTAATTGAACATGTGCGTACTCACACAGGAGAGAAACCCTTTAGCTGTGGTGACTGTGGGAAAAGCTTCATACAGAAGGGGGATCTAAGGAGACATATGCTGACGCACACAGGGGAGAAGCCTTTTAGATGTGCCTACTGTGGGAAGAGCTTCATTCAGAAGAGGGACTTAAGGAGGCACATACTGACTCACACAGGAGAGAAATCATTTAGCTGTGATGACTGTGGGAAAAGTTTCAAACGGAAGGGAAAGTTGAGCATGCACATACTGACTCACAGTGGAGCGAACCTCCACAATGAATGAAAAGCATGGGTTGCTTCCTAGGTTCAAACTGTACTAGGGAGTTTTTATTAGCCAGTGTGCATCAGTACCTTGTTTTTGCATGCTCTTTGGGATCTCTAAGTTTGGTATAATCTCTGTAAAATAAAGTAACATTCTAAAACAAGTTATGTTTCCAAAACATTATTACAACCGTATACAACAATATTGCAAAACAGTATTTGTAGTATTTTGTGTACATCCCTGTGTTCTACACTATAGTACCCATTTGCTAGGGTAATGACATGGTTTTTCTCAAATGTCTTGTAAGGTTGGAGAACAACTCATAGACAGATATTTGATATAATTGATCTTTGGTTGTGTACTGTCCTTCAGATCTTTGCATGAGGTTGATTTTGTTGTAATAATTAGTTTCACCAGGACCTAAATCCACACTTGCATTGTAGGAACTGACTATCAAGCAATGGATCACAGACCTTTAGCCACAATTTCCCACTTAAACCACCTCAATTCTATGCAACCCACCTGATAATCAGAACATTGCCACTGCTCAAAGTTGATTTTAAAGGTAAGTTTAATGTATTTTCTTTCTTTCTGGAACTTGATTAGTACTCAGAAAACCCAAAGCTGTATCCTCTCTGTAAATTAAGTAACATTTCTACTTATTTGTGCTTGTGGGTCAGGTAAACTTGACAGGAAACCTGAGACATTGTAAATGAATGTGTTATTAAAGATGCTTACCAAATGTGAACTGTTGTTGCCATTTCTGTCTGATTACCTTCAGACAAGAGGAATAACTTGTGGTAGACTTTTACTTTGGTATCACAGTACTTCGCAAAAGTCTTGGGCACTTAAAAGTTGAACTAAGGTAATTTTGTGGGGGTAGTTAAGTGTTTTAATTCAAATATCTGGGGGGGTGGAATTATTCCTGTGGTTCCCCAAGGGGTTGTCACTTGAGGCGCATACTAAATTGGAAAGCCGTCATCTTTATATTTAATGTTTTCGTAAGTCAAGGTGTTCTCTAATAATGAAACTAAATTTGGCAAAGGAATGTGTTTGAAAAATGTCAGATTCTGCTCATTCTTTTACTAAATAGCACTTGGCTTATATATATTAAACCAAATAACCCAATTTTGTTTTTGTAACTAGCACACTTAATGGAGGCAATATGAATTACGTCCATAACATAGCAAACGCACTGCAACATGATTACGTCATCATGTGCATATGGGATAAATGAACAATTGACAGCAACTTAGATGTCCCCGGTTCTGAAGATATATGCAGAATGATCCACAATTGCTGGAACAGTGCAGACGTGCGCAAATCTCAGGACAATTTGCTATACAAAATAAACATTTTAGATTCTTGCAAAGTCAATTTAAAGCATTAAAAATCTGACTTAGCCTATTGATGAGGATAATAATGCAATTTATTTATATAGCGCTACTCAAGGACCCAAAGACATTTTCAAAAATGGACCATGCAACAGAAACAAAAAATGCAGTGAGAAACAGAGTGGGATTGGGCATGGCAAGGGGTTGGCGATTATGAACAGTTGAGTATAGTGGCATTGCTGGAAGATGGGATAGTCTCAGAGTCATGGATGTTTTGGGGGAGAGTTCCAGAGCTAAGGAACAACCTTGGATAATGCCCTGTCACCAAAGCTTGGATTTGGGGATTATGAGGTGGCCTGTAGTACTGGAATGGAGCGAGTGGATTGGTTGATGTGGAAAGTCGGTGAGGTAGGCGGGGCGATATTGTTCAGGGCTTTATATGTCAGTAGGAGAATCTTATAATTGATGCATAGGGAGAGAGGAAGCCAGTGTAGAGGATAGGGGGAATATGCTGAGAAGTTTAGGTGCAGAGTTTTCAACCATTTGGAACTTAGGGAGGGATGTAGGTTTGATGCTGGAGAGTAGGGAGTTGCAGAAATCAAGACCGGAGGTTATGAATGCATGTATTAGGGTTTCAACAGCAGAACAAGAGTGAACGTCTGAGTTTGGCGATGTTGTGGAGGAGGAAGAATGAAGATTTTACAGTCTGTTTAATGTGCTAATCAAGGGAGAGTGTAGAGTCTGGGATGATGCCAAGGTTACGTGCATGGGGGGATGGAGAAACAGTGGTGTCATCGATGCGGAGAGTGAGTCTGACGGTTTTTGTGAGGGTTGATTTGGTTCTAATGAGTATAAGTTCTGTTTTGTTACTGTTGAGTTTGAAGTTTTCCTTCATCCATACTTCTATTGCAGTCAGGCAGGATACAATATGGATGAAAGATGATTTGGTTAGAGATTTGTATTGTCTTCCCATCCCATCGTACATACTATTGCATCTCATCTCCACGAGATCTCAGAAATATTGTTCATTTATAAGCATGATGGGATCTTTTTAGCACTGACTGTTTTTTATAGTAAATGAATGTGACACTGTATATTATTGCATGCTAGTAAATCTTTTAGCCTAAATGTTTCCATGTGTGGCTTTCAATTGTGTCCCAATATTTTTCAATTACTCCATGTGTTATGATTAGGCAAATACCATCTTATAGACTTGATTGCCTCAGGTAGCACAACAGGTTAGTTGCTTCTTCAAACATTTTCTGTGTGTACTCTTTTATGCACGTTAAACTCTTTGAGTGAAGCCTTTGTTTAATTGACAGACAGCTGGAGAGATC
>JACXGJ010005458.1:0-39064 GCA_016801105.1 Esox niger
TCTTCCACACACCATGTTAATATCACACTGAGCCAGCCTCTTCCACACCATGTTAATATCACACTGAGACAGCCTCTTCCACACACAATGTTAATATCACACTGAGCCAGACTTTTCCACACACCATGTTAATATCACACTGAGACAGTCTCTTCCACACACCATGTTAATATCACACTGAGCCAGTCTTTTCCACCCACCATGTTAATATCACACTGAGCCAGCCTCTTCCACACACCATGTTAATATCACACTGAGCCAGCTTCTTCCACACACCATGTTAATCACACTGAGCCAACCTCTTCCATACACCATGTTAATATCACACTGAGCCAGCTTCTTCCACACACCATGTTAATATCACACTGAGCCAGCCTCTTCCACACACCATGTTAATATCACACTGAGCCAGCTTCTTCCACACACCATGTTAATATCACACTGAGCCAGCCTCTTCCACACCATGTTAATATCACACTGAGCCAGCCTCTTCCACACCATGTTAATATCACACTGAGCCAGCCTCTTCCACACACCACACATTTTTATTCAGATTCAATGTATTACTGCCAACACTATAAAGATATTAAAACACAACTGTTTGCTTTGTTAAATGTTTTCGCATTACAACATTTTGTGTGGAATTTTAAAGTGCAGAAGAGCCGATAAAGAGTGTCATTTTTTAATAATGGTCAGTAAAACATTGTTTATGTTATTTTTTACTGTGAAGTTTCTCCTTCACAGTAATGTCTTTATAAGGGGTGACTTGTTACATCCAAAAAGCTGTACTTCTCTACTTCAAAGATGTCAATCATCCAACATTTACCACAGCAAGTTTGGTTGGTCAGCTGATGTGGCATCTTCCAAAAAAATGTCAGTCTAGAATATAGGCTGACAAAAGTAATGCCAGAAGCCCTCAGAGCTGAAACAAACACATATGGAAAGTCTCAAATTATTCCCCTACATGTTAAGCCAATATGAGTTACCATTATTTGTATGAATTTTTTATGAGACAATACCCCCAATCCGCCCCCCCAAAATCAATTTAATATTATTTCAATTCACCAGACAGAATGAACGTGCACATTGGCAGTCAAGATTCAACCTCAGCATTTCGGTTGACAGCTGAAGGCGACACGGAACGCTCGACGGCTGTAGTGTAACCTACAAGCTACATTACAGCCATCGAGCGTTCAGTGTAAGCATCAGCTGTCAAATGTTAAGGAATGCCCTCTTTGAAAAAAACAACTGCTTCTACAGTACTTTCATTGCGTTACGTCACATGGCCGCGTCCACGCTTCACGATGCGCTGATGGCCCAGATACACTATACGCGTCACGTTGCATTGCACTGTTACTTTAAGACTCCCCCAGCATCATTATGGGATGAATGGACTCTGCCAGTCCATAAAATTACAGTTCTTATTTTTTTACCATTCTATTCAGAATTTTTTTCTGATCATCGTCCAACAAGATCAACCTTTGGATCAGCTTAGATAATTTGATGGGCTCATATTATACTCAAGTATTCCCTGGTATAATGTGGACTTCATGATTTACTCAATGACTGTAAGCTGGCCAAGCCTCAAGCCAACAAATCCCCAATCCATAAGGCCCTCTTCACTGTGCTTCACAGTGAGTACTGTTTTTTTTTATTCTAAGGCAGTATTCTGATGTAGACAAACATGGCTCGGGCATTGCATCCAACATTTTTTACCTTTCTCTGTCCAATAGTATTGTTTCTCAGTTAGCTGTTGTCTGGCAAACATCACCTTCACAACTTGTTTTAGAATTAATGCCTTCTTCCTTTCTGTAGCTGCCATGTTGTGCAGTATCTTTCAGTCATTTAACTTGTTCTATAACACTGCAGTAAGAGAAGACTGAAGTTGTCCTGTGGTTCTATATAAGACTTCCTGTCAGCGCGTGGACTGAATTGAACTGGACACTATGTCCCAAATAGACTACCAGTGGTCAGGAATTGTCTTTATTTGTAAATTATGCATTGGAGAGTGGAATTAATTGTAAATAATGGTAACCCCACCCAGATGCAGGGACATCATCAATCTTTTTTTGGGCTTCAGAGATCTGATTTGATCTTTGCATGATGTGTTACCACACACATTACATAAAATGTCAGATCTTTGTACTGTATACTGTATGGTTACTTTCTAAGGATTTTAGAGTACTTATAATTCTAATGATTTTCCAGTTATGTTTTTGTAAACCAAATAACCATAACAATTCTTTGTAAAAGACATTTTCAGGGGGTGTATTTCATGATAGCACTAATGAAACATACAGTTTCTTCGTGCGAGTACATAGTAAAGCCTTATTCTTTCCACTTTCCATTTTTAGAAGACATTGTCTTCTTAGTGCCTTAGTCCTAGTGTTCAATATTTCAGTACATTGTATAGCCTCAGGACAACGGGCAAACGGTTTAGTTTAATTTCAGCACCATGGTCAGCGACCCTTAGAGCGTTTGCTTCCTTTCAGTATGGACGGCAATGTCAAGACCGGTTTTATTAACGGGCTGCACGGTATGTACTTAAAGTACACTTCCAGTACCACAGACAGAACTTCATTTAATCACCATGGACAGCGGTCTAAAACACAGTGCGCCACATCAAGTACACCTTTAGACTGACTTTGTTTCAGCAACCCACAGCACAGCGCCCCCCCACAACACCTCTAGTCCTCTATAGGGGTCGAACAACATCTAAATATTGAAGGCGGAAAGTGCTGCTGACGTATATGCTGCTGCCATATGACATTCTGATCTGTCTCTTATACCTAATATGCCTATCATTCCTTGTAGCAAGGGCAGCCCGAGCATTGCAATTATGACTGTTCAATCTCCAGGCCTATATAAACAACTTAATTAAAACCATTGGAGCGAAAGCAAAAGCGAAGGTGACCAACGGTGTTTCTCATTAGCATATTGACAAAAGGAAATTAATTTAAAGGTTGCCTCGAAGTGTTAAGATTCTCCCGCCTACTGTCTGACTGGTTCCATGCGTGTTTCTGCTTTTGTGTGTGTGTGTGTGTGTGTGTGTGTTTGTGTGTTTGTGTGTGTGTGTGTGTGTCTGTGTGCGCGCGCCTGCGCGTGCGTTTAAGTGTGGTCAATAGTAGTCTGTTGTATTGGCCTGTGTGACATTCGCCGATGTGACAACGAATAAAGCAAAGGAACAGGCATCAATTGGCCTGTAGTGAATGTGAAGCTAGGTTTGTATTGTCTGAGCTGGCTAGTCCTTTGTATAGTGCTGTGAATACAAATCTCAAATCAGCAAAAACGTGAGGTGAATGACAGCAGCAACACGGGCTCACATATTTCTTCCACTTTTAGTGCCTCGAGACAACGGCACAGAATTGTCATGCTTCCTTTATTCACAACGACATAGCGTATCTTACAAGATTGCATTTTAAGTCGAAGACGCGAATTTATTCACTGGTCCGTAGCTATTTTATCACAAATCCCGCATGGGGCCCTAGTTTTCTGTGCCTTGCACCCGTGCTTCATTTCTTTGCGCTCCCACAGCAATAGCTCCAACAACCGACCTCGCGTCACGGCCCTGCAACCATGCAAGTCAGATGTCCGCACCTAACGGGTTATCTGATCATATAACGCTGTTACAATGTGAGCGTCTCAAAATGTTTGCTGTTATTTAGTCATATTTGTTTTTAATGCAACGGTCATTTTACCACAACTGGCTTTATAGGACACTTCTCGACGTGTAGCCAGGGTGGTGTTGAAGGGTATGTGCGGCAGGCGTGCGCACTGTAGTGTAACAGAAAGACAGCAGAGTGAGAGAGACTGGGTGGAGAGAAAGCGCATGTGTGATTCCTCTCTCTCTCTTCATGCACGCAGCCCACCACTGGTGAGCTTCCCCCCATCTTGTGTGTGTAACGTCTCTACCGCCGGACAGCCGAATAGCGTCTGCGGGCACTGCGGGGGGAAATTAAACACAGAATGGATTGCTAATGAACAGAGCCTCTTTCTTTTCGTCTTGTTTTTTCCCCCCAACTGTCAACCTCCTCGATGTCTCTAATCAGTTTTTAACCAAAACAAAATGAGGATTTCTTGTGACCAGTTTCTATTGATATTTTCTGGCTTTTGGGGACTCACAATGGGTGCTTTCCCGAGCAGTGTTCAGATCGGTAAGTGGGGTCTTACTAGTGAGAATGGGCATTTGGCTGTCAGGTTAAAATGTAAAATTGAAATATAATGTATGTGTCTATGTTTGGAAATTATTATTCGTCATCCATCGTCACAAAGTAGAACTGACAGTGAATTAAAAACCTCAGACACACACACGTGTAGGCTACTATATTAAAATGACAATTTCAGTGTGTTCCTAGTTGATTCGATGTTTTTTTCTAGCATGCGCTCTGGGCAACTATGTGTTATGCTCATTCAGAACTGTTCCAGTGCGCTCCTCAGCAGCCCGTGTCATTTCAAAGCGTCACTGCAGCAGTTGCCTAGTAGCGCTCCGAGCAGTGACTGGATGCTTTGCTTGTTCGGAGTAAATGGATCAGCAGCGGGAATTCTCGCAAAGTGTGTGTAGTCTAACCATGCTGCAAAGTGTGTACCCAAACATGAGACTTAGTTTTCTAATCGTTCATGTCTGTTTTATTCGCCACTCGGAGAGAGCTTAGTCGAACCTAGTGGTCTCTATCCGAGCACCGTTAAAGCGCTGGCTGTCTGCTGCCTAAAATCCGCAATGTGTTGGGATATCCATCTCTCCTCCAGTGCCGAGTTCTCATTATAGCCTTTAACTTATTGTGTTGTTGTGGTCCGGAAAACAAATGTAAAGCCACCGCGTTAATTTCGCTTTTATGTCGATGGAACAAGCTGATTTAAGTTGAAGTAGGCTACATAGTAGGGCTATATCCGAAATAATCACGCTGACTGCAAATAAATGCGATCTGAGTTTTAATGTTTTAGAACTGTCGATTGGTAATAATTAACTTAATAGATAGATGTTTGATGTGTTTAAGTAATATTGCAATTAGTCACATTTCTCGGATTGGTTGGCTTTTTTCGATTTCTCTACATTATCCGTAGAGGGACAATATATGAAGGTTATTGGCTGTGACCCTTTTTCCCATAAAATGCATGTTCTCTATAACTGGTGCTAGATAACCTTTTGCTGTATCATATCTCTTTCTTTCTTGGTCTCCCTCCCTCTCTGCCTCTCTCTCTCTCTCTCTAAGCACCTCTCCTTTTTTCCATAACTGTCTTCCTCTCCCAAACTCTTTCTGTTGTTTTCTGTCCCACCACTATTCTCTCTATTTCTTTCACTGCATTTAACATGTGTAGTTAAATTGTGACTATAAAGGTATTCCCCTAAAAACTATTCTGCTTCTCTCATCCCACTCTGCAGGCGGCCTGTTCATCAGAAATACAGATCAGGAATACACAGCCTTTCGCTTGGCCATCTTCCTGCACAACACCAGTCCCAATACATCTGAGGCCCTCTTCACCCTGGTGCCTCATGTGGACAACATTGAGACCGCTAACAGCTTTGCGGTCACCAATGCATGTGAGTACCTATTCCTTTTATTACTTTTAGGCGTCTCAAACTGGAGGCACAGGGACCCGATGTGTCCCGTTCTGATTTTACCAATGAAGTTGAACCCGGTTTCGGATGCTAGGGTGCTGTTTCAAACGATAAAGTTCTTGTTGTTGGAGTGTGAGGGCCGATGTTAAGAGGCCAGGTTTGAGTGGGGGGCCGCGCTTGGCCCCTGTAATAAATATTTTTTATTGTGTTTTTCTATGTGGTTATCACAGTCAGACGTCGGCGGTGAGGTTAATCTACGACAGGATCTGCTTTACATGTGTATATACCGCATCGTAATTTTTAGTCCCTGGGGGTGGGGGGGCTGTAAGCACAGCTTGCACCCCGGCCCAGTGTCATCACGCTACATTAGTGCCCAACCTGTCTAAACCGTCTACTGTAACTCCAGCACATAATGACATATTATTTCCTTATACTGACTCCGCTACACAATCTAGTAACTTTTGCTAATTGATAAGATGCTTTAACATACTCTTACATGTTCACCCAGCACAGCCAGAAGAGAACTGGTTACTCCACTGAGCCTGGTTCTTCTCAAGGTTTCTCCCTACGTTTCGACCCCTCTTAGGGAGTTTTTCAACAGTGTTGTTGTTTGATCTTTGGGGATTAAGGTGTTTTATAAAAGCTCTTTGTGACAACTGCTGATGTAAAAAGGGCTTTCTTTATAAATACATTTGATTGATTGATTTTACCAATAGGCTGGAGGTGTGTTTGGGATCTTGACTTCTCTGTGAAGCTTTCTGGTTACACCTGACCATTGTGACACTATTACTTGTGTGTTGCTTTGTGTTGGGGTGAGTGGGAGAATTTATTCTGGATGTGTGCATTATTCAGTTCTCTAACACACACACAGATACACACGTATCAACATAGACATGCATTCATTGCTCACACACATGCACACACACTTGAAAAAAATATTTATTGATTGTAATGGACTTTAAGTGGCTTATGTCTTCCTATGGACAGTTGGCAGAATTACTTTTCGTTACTCAATCTGTGAAATGTATTTTATTTAAATTTGCAGTTGTCCGTAAGTGCTTTAACGATATCCAGCCTCAATCCAAAGAGAAAAAAACATGGACATGGATGCACAATGGCTGGGAAAATACCCGGCCTCTAAGAAAAAAAGAGTGATAAAAGGGTTCTTTGTGGAGGTGAAGGGATAAAACAATTTTTATCTAAAGAACACGTTTGGATGAAAGAACACTTTGATGATTCTTTGGAAGCCACATATACATTACCAGTCCAAATTTCTAGAACATCTCTATTTTTCAAGTTTTAATTGAAATTCACACAGTTTCATGTCTTAAAGTATTCTGAAATTAAAGCATAAAACAAACTATTGGAGACCAAAAAAATAACAGAATTGTTTTGTTTGACAATTTTTTTTCTATATTCTTGACTCATCAAAGTAGCCGATATTTGCAGACATAATAGCTGAGCACAATCATGGTATTCTTTTTACAATAAAAATCAAATATTGTACGTAAAGTTCTTCCCAACATTGTTGCAGAAGTTCCCACAAATGTGTGGGAACCATCCTTTCGCAAACTCATCAGAGTACAAAAACCCTACGTGATGAACCGAAGATTATACATTGGAGATATTCTTCCAGTCTTCAGTAGACCACTGGCAGTATTTCAAGGCCCATGCAAGCCCCTTTGTCTTATTTTGCCATTTTAGCTATGGCTTTCTTTCTGCCACATGACCTGTCAAATCTGCAGCTCACAGCATTCTCTTCACAGTTGAAACAGGTTTGCTAAGCTGTGCATGGAGATGTTGTCCTGTGACTGCCTATCACAAAAGCTTGTTGACTCTCAGATTTGGTTGTGTTTTTGGATCTATCAGACTTCACTGACACCTTGGCGTTCTTTGCAATTTCTCAAAAGGAAAGACCTACACTTATAAGGGTTATAGTGGTCTGTTTGTCTTCCTTTGTTAATTGCCCTTTTCTCACCATTATGATGGCAATATACTACTTCCTACAGTACTATACTGTCCAAATAATGCAGAAGAGGGTGTAGGAACAAACAGGTTTTTTAAGTAATTGTTAGCATCAACTTTCATGGCATAATTTATAAGCCCGTTTCCAAAATAGGATGCTGGGTAAAATGCAAATAAAAGCAGAATGCAATGATGTACAAATCAATTATCACTATTTGTTTTTGAAAATAGTACAAGACAACATATCAAATATAAAAACTGAGAAATGTTATTGTTTATGTAAAAATACATGCCCATTTTGAATTTGTTTAAGGACAGCTGTAAATTGTGAACCCATGACTTGTTCTCTGAAAAAGCCTTTTTTCTATAACTCTGAAATTATTTTTCGGTTTTTGGTAACCTATACTTCTTCAGTTTTTACTTATGGCAGTTTACCACTCACCACATCGATTACCATTTCAGGTTATTCACTGGAATTTAACTGCTTAAATAAAAAAATCTGTGATAATGGGCATTATATAGAATATGTTTACATATATTGACCTTTTTTCTGCAGGTCTTAAGTCTTTTACCTGCATTGATCAAATTTATGAAATTGGAATCCAAGTTTTTGCAGCTATTAATAGAGATAATGCTGCTAATGTGCAGGATCAGGGACTCACTTCAGGATTCCACTGTCACTTAGAAGACAGTTAGAATGAAAGTGTTTGTTTGTCTGTTGAGGTTTCCGGAGCACCAGGTGGGTGAGCAGTATGTTAAAAATCAATGAATATGGCGGAAGCATTAGCCATCTACAGTTACATACACAGCAAGGCTATACTACAGTTCATCATCTGCACTAAATGAATTCACTGTGCATTATTTGAAAGAACACTTAACTCAGGAAGATTGAGATGAATGAATTAAAATTGATTGAGATTAAATAGTCACTGTGTATAATGATGCCGCATTGATGTTTTACTGGTAAAATGTGAAGAGTTCTAATGAATGCATTGATTGAATGCTGTGTTTTTTTCTTACACTATTCTATTATTTGATTCAGTTTTTTCTTACAGTAATATTATACCTTTCTTTTATTTGATTTGTTTTATACTTACAGTAATGTTATACCATTCTATTATTAGATTTTTTTTTAAGTAACATTATATCATTCTTTTATTTGATTCGGTTCGGTCCATGCACAATCAATTGATTACTATGTCTATCCTGTTTTCTACTGCAGTAACTGTTTGCGTAGAGGAAAAAATGATTTCTACATGTTCAGACAAATAACAACTTTATGTATAATCATGTTTTAAATATATTACTCTTTGGATGTACACTGATTGATCTGCTGCTTCAAATAAAATAAAACAATTCTAGACAACAGATGCAATGCACCCGTTACTGAGATGGTTGTTTCACTTTGGACACTATAGATATTCTCATCTATCAGCTTTTCCTGCTGCCATTCTGAATGCAGATTATGGGTGATTAAATATTACAATTGTTTGGTGGAGTGGAGCACAGACGTCATTTTAAATGATGTTTCCAATAATTAACAAATTTTTAAAGCACCCAAAGCCCACAATTCCAAATGACATTTTCAGTCTGCCCCTCCTGTCCCTTACTGCTGGAGGTTTGCATATAGCCATATAATGAAGGACACATAGAATATTATAGATAGGATGGGATAACCTGGTTGGTTCTAGCCCAAAATACGAATTATACCACAGGTATGACAAAACAATTGCCTTATACCACCATGCTGAAACAGTGCTGATTGGTTGACAGCCAAGGGATATAAGGAACATGACACGAGTGGGTCTGGAATATGACCAATATACCACTGCTAAGAGCTGTCTCCTGGCTCTCGTAAGAACTGGTTTTATCTGTGGTATATTGGCAATTTACCACACCTCCTGGTGCCTAATTGCTTTAGTATAGAATAGCATAGAATAGCCTCACTGGGCCAATGGTTTACATCCTTTACTAGAGTATTTGTCTGCATCACAAATAGCATCAATATTCTCTATATAATGCACTACTAAAGTACCATATACTGTAGTGTACTATTTACTGCAGTTCACTACATGCTATAGGGCAGCTTTCCTTAACATATGGGTAGTGGTAGGTCTCAACATGTCAGAGTGAATGCATTATTATTTCATTAATTACTTAGTAATTGATTGCCACTTGGCTCACTGTTCACTGCGCTCCATGCCTCAGCTGCTGCCCAAGGGGGAGGGAGAAATTTGTGCTTCGTGCCTTGCAGGATCTTCTGCCTTTTTTAGTTTAATATCACTCTGCAACCCAGGATGGTTGCAGCTCTGTGGTTTAGTTGAGTGGAAGAGCCCTACTAAAGGTTATCACTCAAGTTAGCCCTCCTTCAGGCTCTCACTCAAATTAGCCCTCTTTCAGGTTCAAACTCAAGTGAGCCCTGCTACAGGTTCTCACTCAAGTTAGCCCTGCTACAGGTTCTCACTCAAGTTAGCCCTTTTTCAGTTTCTCACTCAAGTGAGCCCTGCTACAGGTTCTTACTCAAGTGAGCCCTGCTACAGGTTCTTACTCAATTTAGCCCTGCTTAAGGTTCTCACTCAAGTTAGCCCTGCTACAAGTTCAGACTTGTAGTTAGCCATTCTACAATATCTGCTTAATCGTAATGAAATAACAATATCGTGATAAGTTCCTCTCTCTTGGTTTCAAACACTTGATATGTGGACCTTAGGGAAGTGCTTAGTAATGATTCTCTTGAAAAAGTATCAATTCCTTTTTTTAAATGAAATGTCCGGACCATAAATTCACATTTCTGTTCCAGGGGTAAGGGGTAAGGAAAAATCGGAGCATATTGTTAGAATTTGGGTTAGTGTTAAGGATTAGCCATTTCCTGTTAAGGTTATGCATTATGGCTAAGTTAGGTTTAGGTATAACAGTTAGGTCATCCAGAATAGGGCAAGGGTTTGTTAAGGTTAGGGTTAGGTTTAGGGTATGGAATTGAGGACATTGATTTCTAGTTCATTGTTAGGCCCTTTGGCTCACATGGATAGAAAAACAGATGTGTATGCGTTTGTTTGTGTGTAGGGAGGTGGGGGAATGGGGTAGATGTAATGTGATCAATATTATTTGTCCAGTTCTGAAGAAGAACTGATCAGTTAGCAGTATCATTTGTGAACAAATACCTTTATTGTAGAACAACAATGAATGTAAATGTTCATAGAGGAAGAGACTGTAAAGGCTGTATTGGTATTTAATTAAATGAATACTTGATTCAGTCTACAAGGCATGTAGACTAAATATTAAATATGATAACAATGAAATGTACTAATATCTACACATAGTTGCTTATTTTTACAATCTTGTATCTCCAGAAAAAATAAAGAATTATACATATAATTCTGGATTCTAATTTGGGTCCCAGGCTGAATGTCTAAGAACACCTGCTGTAGGAAATTGGGCGAAAGTCTAAGAACACCTGCTGTCGGAAATCAGGTGCTCTTTAGGACAGTGAGTTTACTTCATTTCCTCCAACATGTTACAGCCACCATTCTCTGTTTAGCGTGTAGAACGGCCACATCATTTCCAGATCATTTGGTGTTCATTTCTATGTCAAACTACTGTGTCCTTGTTGTTAGTTACATTTTAGGGTTAGGGTTTCACTCAGATGTTTGAGGCCCAAAGTGTTTTCCCAGGATGGATTATTTGGCTCCTGTTTTTGCCCCCTGCCCTCCAGGAGTCCATGAACACACCAGCCCTCCCTCAACGATTATCTGTTATTATCAATGGCGCACTATTAGAAAATGGATGGCTCAGATGCGCTGGGCGTGAGGCATGTGCGAGGCAAAGGGTGTGGTTTTAGAACGTATGTACGTTTAGTGCGTTCATGTGTACGCGTGTGCATGCATTTGTGTGTACAGGAGCTTTTGTATGCGCACACGTGTATGCGCGTGTGATGCGTGTGATGCCGGGAGAGACGAATGCTGTGACCTTCAGGACATGCTGGCTGACTGGACAGTAGTAGCAGTGCGTTCTCTGGACAACAGGTCTCTGTGGTTCAGCATCCCATCAGCCTCCAGTGTCATGCTGCCCAGTGTCAAGAGGTGTTCGGTGAGGCTGTGTCCATTAACCCAATTGGCATGATTCCCCCACGTCTTCTGAATGGGGCACAGAGAACATGGGTGAAACAATATACACGGTGGAGGGAATAGGTTGCGTTATGTTTACTATACATAATGTAGGTATTATAGTATATGAATGGGTTACTGTTCCTCTGAACCAGCATCAGTGATTGAACAGGCAGTATTTTGGGCTATATTTCATGGCGTTGTAGTGTGTTGGGATTGTGACCTCTGATTTCCATGGCATTTCAGCTGATGAACTGGTTCAGGATTTTCCACTAACATGGTGTCAAAACAAACAGGCTTTATGCATACAATTTGATGGTGAAGATTTTCTTTACCGCTTGTAATGTTCCAACAAATTGCACTTTGTCCAACTAATTACAAAATTTTAAAAACATGATTTTTACTGGTTATGATCTCACATTTCAACAAACAGAAAACCAGATAATAAAATATATTAAATATGGTGTTTTTCCCCACTGGGGGACATATGGCTAGAGGTATATGGCTATAGGTAAAGCCAAACTATTTATCGTCCTGAAGTTAAGAGTGAAAAACTTTAATTTGCAAGTGAGAGAGAATTCCTATTCCCTTTTCTCTCAGCCTAATGGCTGCCTGGCACACAGGAAGTCAGTGGGCACCATTGATTGGCCAAGCCAAATCAGAGCAGTATTACATGAGCCAGTCAATGCAGCTCCAATAGCTGAGGGGCAGGACAGACTCTGAGATCGACCAAAACCAAACCAGCTGAGCTGGCTGTTTCACTGTATCCCCATATCGCTCTCTTTTTTCATCTCTATCTCATACTCTTTTTTTCTCTCAGTTAATATGCATCCCCCTTTCTCTCTGTCTTTCCTTCACTGCTTTTTCCATCTGTTTTCTCCCTCTTTTTCTCACTGTTTCTGCTTAGATAAATGGTTTCTGTAGGGCTAAATAACCTTAGGATTTGTTCAAGGACATCATTTTCAAAAACAGAGAGATACAGAGAGGGAGCTTTATCAACAAATTATTTCTGTGGCAGTGTACAAAGCTGACACAGCAAATTTCGGTGACATTAATTAAGCATTGTGGCTGTTATGTGCCTGTATTGTTGGTTATCATTGGTTCTGTAGCTAAAACCATAAACTAAACAAGGACAAGTAAGGACAAAGGAAACAAAACGTATCACAAACAGTTGGCCAACTTGTAAGTACAATACTGACTGAGTTGGCAAGATAGTGTGAAATGTGTCATTTTTAGAGTTCTATCTACAGGCTGATGTCCACACCAGTGACATCGGTTATGTCCAAACCAGTGACACCAGTGATGTCCAAACCAGTGACACTGACAGGAAGCTTAAGGGTTGAAGGAGTAAAGCCCACCTCCAAAACAGGGCTCCCCTTCCTCCGTGCCTCTACCATCATTGACGTAGTGACACATCTGTGATGACTCATTGATAGTCTGCTTCCACTCTGACTCAGTTTCCTCCACGCCAACTCTGAGTCTGTGTTTGTGTGTGTGAAATCTAACGTTTCTACATTGTATCATTTTTCTACTCTGATTTCTACATGTGTCAATGGGCATATTTATTGACACCCTTGATAAAAGTGAAAGACGGGGGCAGTTTAATATCTCAAAAAATGTCACCATTTTACAACTGTAATAATGCATGGCACTGTGCAGTTAAATCAACTAATTATTAAAAAAAATCATGAACACACATTTTACACGCTTTCCTTAAAGGAAAAGTGCACTGGTTTTGTGACTAATTCCGTTTCTTTGTTGATCTTGACAATGATGCTGTAATGTAACAAAATGTGAAAAAAGTGAAGGGGTCTTATTACTTTCGGAATGCACCTGTATATAAATAGACAGGTGTGTGTCTTTCTAATTCATGTCCAATCAATAGAATATGCCACAGGTGGTCTCCAACAAATTCTAGAGACATGTTAAGGATGATCAAAGAGAACAGGATGCACTGAGCGCAATTTGGAGAATTGCAAAGTGTCTGAATACTTAGGCACATAAGAGATTGCAGCTTTTCATTTTCAATAAATTGGCCCAAATGTCTAAAAACCTGTTTTTGTTTTTTCATTATGAAGTACTGTGTGTATATTGATAGCAAAAAAAACTATATGATTTACTCAAATAAAAAAATATATTCAATCAATTAAAACACAACACAACAAAATCTGGAAAAAGAGAAAGGGTCTGAATAGTTTCCGAAGGCACTGTATATATACACCCACTACCAGCACAGTTTACCACAGAGTCCAGTGTTTTTAAGCTATCATAATTATCCCCCTAATTGCGCAGCCCTATTTGTTCATCTTTATCAAGGGTGCCAGTCATTTTGTCAATGTCTCTATTTTCCGAGTGCATTAATATTCCAGCTATACATCATTACGTGTCAGCAGGTTGTTTCTCTGCTTTTGTGCCCCTTCCCTCCATTATCCTGCCTAGAGGAGCACTTTCCATGGGTTTTCCAGAGACAAAGAGAGGTAAATGGAGACACAGGGAGAAAGTGATAGAAAAAGAAAAAGATTGCTGTCTAAATGGCAGTTATCAGACATGAGGATTTCTGATGTACCATGCAGGGAAAAGGGAGATCATTTTTGTCTTTGGTGTGTGTGGGAGCGGCAGGCTGGTGAGACCAGGGCCTTCTCTTATGAGGGATTCATGTGTATGAGAACCAGGGCTTTGAGTGGTAAAGGGAAGAAGAGGGGGAGGAGGAGAGGTGAGGCTGTAGGGGACTCATAAATTATAGCCCTAATTCCCTTTAATTAAGGGAAAAAGCACCTGAAAGCAGCCACACAGAGAGACTACCTTAATGCAGAGCCACAGTAACAAAAGAGAAAGAGAGATAGAGAAATAATGAGTTAGGGGGAGTGGGAGTGTGTGTTTGTTGAACTATGTCAGCCTGTAAGAGGGACATATAGAGACAGACTGTGTGTGTGTGTGTGTGTGTGTGTGTTTATATATGTATGTATGAATGTCTATGTGTGTGTGTGTGAGTGTATCTGTACACAAGCTGTCATGGCACTATTCTCCCTCTAGTGTAGTGTGAGATGCCCTCTTGGTGTTGTATGAACTTCTCAGCTGTAACTCCAGTATCGACTTGGCATTTCTCAAAGCTGAGCGGAGAAAGCGGCCAGGGAGAAAAGCCAGGCATTTTTCTGTCAGACCCAGACCTCCCTTCCTGCTTTCATACCAGAGGCTGTTCAATAGCTGGTCACCATTCTGAAATGCTGTGAAATGGGGATGTTATTTACCACATTTATTTGTGCCAAGTTTCAAGTTTTTTTTATAATTGAATGATAAGAATTTTAAAAGAAAAAATTATCGGTCTTGAGTCCAAAGTTCTATAAAGGTTTTTTATTTTTACATGCGCATGGGATAATCGATATACGGCCACCTAGTATGACCGCACTCCGAGTAATCAAAGAATCTAGGTATGACAGGCGTCTTTATAGCAAATTCACTGGCCACGCCCCCAACTCAAAGTTCTCACACATTGAACAAAGAACAGATGCCAGGTCATTCTTTGGTCAAGCTGATCTCTTCAACAGATAAACAGAGAACCCAGAGGTTTGTTAATTACTCATTGACCTAGGTCACATCATAGAAAATGATACCACCATAGAAATGAATATAAACTCATAACTGCCAATGTAATATAAAATAATAACATTGAATCATTATATTGCTTAACAATTTCAAATTTCTATCACATATTGCACCGGGCAAGCCACACGTAAGCAATTTGCTTGCATGTTCCTGCTATTGGGTGTGTTTCTGTTCAAACAAAGTATTTGGGTTTCATACTCAAGACAATTTGCATTCCGGAGAGATGGACGTTTAGTTTCACAAGCCATTGTTAAGATGCAGTCTCCACATTCAAAAACACAAGTTTTTTTGGAGTAATTTTACACAGCCAGAGTTATTAAACAGAGAAGTTATCAAACAGCCAATGCCTGCACATTTATTCTATATTGACTGTATGTGTCCCTGTTTGGTATGGTCATTTAATGTTCTGTTGGAAGTAGTTGCATGTTAACTCCTCCACAGAAAACAACATTACATTGCACTGTGAAATGGATTATTGTAAGAGCAAACAGAGAAGTGCCTTTATTCTACCTGTCTTCTAAATGACACCAGAATCCTGGAGTGAGTGAGAACTGAGCGGCTTCTCATGTGACGGACCCAGAGGAACCGGCACATGAGCACAAATAAAGTGTCTCTGTTAATAGCTTCAAAAACATGGATGTCTGAAAGTCTGGACCCCCGGCCATGCCTTACAAATTACATTTGGGCACAAATAGGATATGCATTTTAATTATCTAAACTACAACAGGACATATGATGGTTTACATTTTACTTTGCAGGCAAATATACTATTTGAGTGTACTTATGTTATTTTTTACATAGTTTTTCCAATGTTTGTTCTTCATTTCAGTATTAGATTTTGGTAACTATAAAAACCTCGCTATTCGGTAACTTACTTGATGTTAAACGAAATTAGTAGGGCTGTGAAAATATAAAAATATTAAGTGACGAAAACAAAAACAAAAAAGTAAGATTACTTCCTGTTACACACAAACACACACTATAGTCACACACATGCCGTTACAACATCTGGCTACCTAGATGAGTGTTCCCTAATTTGTGATTGGAGTGTTGAATACTGTAAAGGAAAGAATATTTACATCTATGAATAATAGACTGATGTCTATTATAATTATCCCTGTTGATTACTTACTGCACAGATTTTGAACCTGATGTCCAGCCAGGGCTTCACCCCGTGTGGCATGTTACACTCTTGGCTTTGTTTCTTCTCTACCTGTCCCTTATGTAGTGTGTGTGTCTGTGTGTGTGTGTGTGTGTGTGTGTGTGTGTGTGTGTGTGCGCGTGTGTGTCTGTGCGCATATTTTGGCAGACCTGAGTGTAATGATGAATCATGTTAGTCTCCAAGCACAGTGGGCGTAGGACAGGGATAGGTCAGTCAAAACACAAGGACACCACTGATGGGTTGTCTTACCAAGCATCCACTATCTGTCCTGTGTCCGCTCTTTCTTCTTTGTAATATTTCACTGTCCTCTTTGCCCAAAAATCTGTCCACTGCACTGTCTTCTATCCTCTGTAATCTGTCCACTGTCTTGCATCTTCTGTAATCTGTCCTCTTGCTTGTCCACCGTCTAGTGTCTTCTGTAATCTGCCCCTTATCCACTGTCCGCACCACTCCGTCCACAGTCCTCTGCCTTCGGTAATCTTTCCTTTTTCTTCACTGTCTTCTGTCTGTCCACTGTCCTTGTAATCTAGGTTCGTTTTGCCTTTCACAGCATAATGAAGGACACATTGCAAAGATTGATAGGATACATTTGAAACATGTGAACGATTTTTGTTGCCATTGGAGATGTACCTTCTATGGTTGGCCAAGAAATACAGCAACCAGTTTTAACTATGCACACTAACTATTTTTGTTTATTTCTTCACGTCAAAAGTCCAAAAATTATGCAAAAATGCTGGAGTAGAGTTGTTATGATGTAGCTGAGTAACATGTTGACAGAATCATCAATAACTCTTGTTTCTGTGTCTGCAGGGTAGATATCGACTTTTCTTCATAGTGCTGTGTGCTACTATCTGTGTTGTCAGTGATGGATATCTTTTATATTACGATTTTGGATTGCAGCTAGGAACCTAGTGGGAATAATAGTTTGAGTCAGTACAGCCAAAATCTACAAACTTCATGTTCTTCGTCAAACTACCCAATGAAAATGTCCTAACAAACAACTTTGCTGACTGGGAAGTTAAGTGCAACATAGCCAAATGTGTACTTTTTCTGAGCCTTTTGGTTTTGGTTGGTTAGCCAAACTTTCATAATGTAAACAAAACTCATATTATGTTTTACAAATTATCATTCATATGGTAATCAGGGTAGCTGATTAAACCTTAGGACACATTGATTTGTTTTCTAATGCTGTTTTGTAAAAACAATTTTTTGGGATGACAGTCAAAATTCTATCGTATCATAAAAGAATTACCAGTGACATTGCTTAATTAACACTAAATTATTTCTTGAAGGAATTTTTATTTGAGCATATCCAAAATATAATATTTGTTTTACTGCCATGTATAAATCTAGCTTTGGTTACTTCATGCTGATGTCCAATCCCAATAGGAAGCTAACAGTGTCTGTGCAAACAGAGTGCTGAGTAAATACAAAGTTCTCAAGACAGCTTAGTAGTGGTGGAGAAATTGTATCTATTACTACTCCTTGATAAACCTGTTAAGGTGAATTGTGATCATATTAGCCGGATATTACAAAATACAGATGTACCCCACAGCCAGTGGTCAAAGCCAGAGACAAATGTTTTTCTGGGAACATTCCCTGAAAGTGGATATTTGTAAGTTGAGCCTTCTAGGGACTATAAGAAACAAAATATTTATGACTCTGGATAGCCTTAGCAGCTAACTAAATTACTACCTAGTTGGCAATTTTCACAACATATCCTGCCCATATCTCCTAACTACAACCAAGAAAACAAACACTATTTATGTTTGCTAGGCTTTTCTGGTTACCAGGCCAGTTTCATAATTCCTTTCAAAATGGTCATGCTACACAACCGCTGGACCAGAAAATAAACAAGCATTGAAAATCATCAGGATGATTCTACTGAGAACGAATTTGGAGATATTATCAATGTATTTGGGAAGAAGTACCTCATTTCAAACAACGTCTTTCACCAATACACGTTATAATTTTATTAGCATTTTTTCTTGCATGGTGTCTCTTTCAGTCTAAATGCAGTACAACTTCATCTGCTAGCTGGAAAATTAACTAAAGTTACTGTATGACCATTGTAACAAGATAGCTGTAAGCTCATGCATTTTACTAGAAATGTTGCCACCGGCACGTTTTTATTTTTTAGCTACAGTGGTCATGGGTGAACACCAAGAATTTCTGAATATAGCAAAATCTAAATGTAGACGAGTACACAATTTATAAGACAGATGATTCCTAGAGGCATTTTGACAGCATCTGACAATCAGATATCCCAATGACATCATCTGATCTCAGATTTCAACCAGGAAATATACGTGTCTACTCAGTAAAAAGAAAGACGGGGAGAAAACATTTTATTACACTTGGTGTACAACCTTAACGTCACAAACGGTCTGGTGTCATTTCAACCAGTTTTGTCCAATTGGCTCTTGCTGTGATAGTGTACTATTATCATGACATGTTGCTTTAATAGAAGGTCACAGTGTTTTTTTTTATAGTGGATCTGTTTGATAGTGGATATTTCTGCTAGTGGCCCACTCCTAAAAGGAGAGAGGACTGGGTTAGTGGATTGCTCCACTTAGGAAGTGTTCTTTCTGCTTGTGGGTCAATGAGTCCTGTTTAGGAATGTTCACCTCCCTCCCCCTCTCACTCCCTTGCTCTCTGTCAGGGGTGAGGTCAATGAGGCTGCTGTAATGTGTTCCCTCCCCCATCCCTTCCTGATGTGTTGACTGGTTATGCAAGTGCACCCTTGGGTGTGTATGTGTGTATGTGTGTATGTGTGTATGTGTGTATGTGTGTATGTGTGTATGTGTGTATGTGTGTATGTGTGTATGTGCGTATGTGTGTATGTGTGGCCATTGGGGGGATAGTAGAGGTTGTGAGAGAACAACCTCACTCTCTCTTTCTCCCCTTCTCTCCATCTCCCTCCTCTCGTCCCTCCCTGTATCTATCTCTCGCTCGCTCTCCTCCCTAGCTCTCGCTCTCTTCCATTATCCGGTCACAATGGTGAGGAATGAGCCTTTATTAAAATCTGATGATGGGTTACAAATATATATACAATAATATTAATTACAAGGTGAAGTGTACATGTACATTTGAATGATTCCCTGTTATGAGAATCAATGTTGGAGAAAGTACTCAAACACTGTAGTGTGATGGAAATGTACAAAGTATGTATGTACCTACTTTTGTACTGGGCAATATACTTTGTTTCTATGTTGTAATTTTTTAAGACAGCTGTAGTTTTTATAATAGGATTGCTGTATTTCCCCGCTCGTTTAAGATTAATGAAAGCAATATTTGCTCTTGTGGAAAGAGTTCTGTTAATCGGGATGAGAGGAGGGAAAATACGGACAGGGAGAAAAGGCAGAGTTAGATGGGTCTGTTGGGAAGCAGCTCTGAGCCACAGAGAAACATTCAGCATGACACATCCCTCTTGTTTCTGGTGTCTGTAGCTCTTACATAGTCTCTACAATATGTGAACCATATTGTAACCTCCCACATAGTAAAAAAGAATCCCACTCATACCGTCTGATGCCGTTTTTTATTACAATGACAAATTCATATAAAAACAAAAAATCTGTTTGTTATTGCTCCATATATTCCCCTTTTTCCCTTGTTGTGTGTTTGGTCCAGGTATGGTTTGATAACGATGAATATAAATACTGGGATTTATGATTTATGCATTTCTTTGAGGCCTCCACTAGTTGATGTACTCATTACATTAGGAAATGTAGAGGTCCAACATGTCAATTGCCATTTACCATCATCAGCATGACCCTGATTCATCCCTGGCTCTGAGGTTTGACCTGCTGACCTATGCCTTCACCGATGGTGAGGTCATTTGGACGGCTGTCAGTCACTCTAGGTTGGTTGGAGGCATTGCTTGATTTCACCTTACATTACTTCTTCTTTAGTATGTTGTTCTTTAGTATGACCTAATGTATTTATGTATATGATGTTTTTGTATATTCTGAATGCAAATCCCTCCACATACTCTGTTTAACTTACAGATAGATCCAGATGGCCCTGTAATAAAACCATAGAAAGACCACAGCCTGTGTCCTTGGGATTTTTTGCAATGCATTTTGTCAATAGGTTTGCTATCTACATAATGTATGCAATGTTATAAAAGTTGTTTGTCCAGGGAGACTTATTGAGTTTGTATTATAATACCTATTGAGTTTGTATTATAATAAAAACCTAACTGTGGCCCCTGGTGGAGGGTTTGAGTACCAGGACACAGATAAACCCCTACTGGCAGTGACAGAGTCTGGAACCACATGATTTACTCCAGTAGGTTCAGATCGCAGTGACTAGTCAACACTATAATTATTAACATGGGAAGGCAAATGAATTCATATTTATTTTGGACAGATTTGTTTATGTCCTAAGGCAGCTGAGAATTCTCAAAATATCACAGCGTCACCACTATATATTATCTTAAGTAAACCAAAATGCATCTTGAAGCCCCTTTCAAGACTCCAGAAATAACGTTCTACAGAAAGATAAGTGAAAAGGGTAGCTTTTTGACATCAAGGACTGTTATGTATGATGTAAACCAAACACTGTATCCCACCGTATTAATATCAAAGGGCAAGAATATTAGAGCAGTGTGATGTTTTGAGGGTACTTTGCTCTCATGCTTGTACTGAAGAATCCATGAATTCTGCTCTTTATCAGAGAACTCCAGAGGAAAATGTCAGGTCATCCACCCGTGAGATGAAGCTGAAGTGCAGCTGAGTGATGCAACAAGGACTTAAAAAGCTGAATATTTTTGCAATGACCTACCCAGTGTTCAGACCGAAACCCAATGTTCAGACCTAAACCCAATTGAGTTGTTGTGGCAGAACCTACAAAGAGCAGTTTATGTTCATTAAACTCCAAATGTCACTCATTTGAGCAGCTCTGTATTGAAGAGTGGTCCAGAATTCATTCAAAGCAATATGACAGACAACAAAAGAATGTGTTTGGTTGGAGACATTGCAGCAAAAGACACCGTTATATATTCTGATTTATTGAGGGCATTCACATGTTACACTGTGTCATAGGGCCTTATGTTGCCTAACTTAATTTTTTTCACTAAAGTCATTTTTATACAAAATGTTAGGTTTTTGTTGAAAATGAATAAAAAATCAGAACGGGGACAAATACTTGTCCACAGCATTGTCTAATAAAGCAACAGGGTACAAAAGGCAGTGATGTGTTATGAGTACTGTCACAAGTTAATAGCATTTCACCCGGCCCGATAACCGAGGGCCAGTCAACACATTTATTCGAGACTGTATTCACAATGCAGCAATGCTTCCTGTGTCTTATTGCTTAATTAGACAACTGTGTTGAAAAGTATCTGTCCCAGAGCATGAATATTTTAATTATTTCATGAAAACCTGTGATATTGTGCTGAATATGCTGTACTTCGGTATGGTGAACAACATAATGAGCAAGGATTTTCAGATTGGTCTCCTTTATCAGGTAATGCTTTTATTTGTATTTTATTCATTTAGTTTAAGTTCAAATTAGTAAAAAAATACATTCAGTTGTATCAGTTAATTTCCAACTGCTTTAGCTAGTTTTAATAAGTTTTTCTATTTCAGAAATATTTCTATTTAATATGTATATTATTTTGTTTCAGTATTCTTTTCAGTAGTTTCAGTGTTTGGTTAAACACCGTACATTTTATGCAGCTACTTGTAGGCAAGTGCACATCAATTAATAACTCCTTTGGAAGGCAACAGTATATCTCTACATAGTTGCCTTGAAAAACACGAAACTAGGCAAGCCTAGTTCAATAAAAAAATTCAGTCTCGAGATTCAATCCCGGGTTGACCTACTTGAAAGGCGGTGTCATTAACCACTACACCAAGGAACTGTGCATTTGCAGCCTGTAAGTACAGCCTTTTGTCTATCCTGACACCTGGCATCTGTATATCCTGAACAAATTCTCTTTTTCCACTGGTCGTTTTAATGGTTGATTGGCAAATCGTGAATGACATTGACACAGATAAACGGACTAACGTTTCTTACTATGTTTACCTCCCCCACAAATAGCATCTATATATGTTGTTTGCCACTATCCGTTTTAACAGCGTATTAGCCAGTAATAAGCTTTACTGGTATCTGCTAACTTACTGGAATACTAATCAGGGCCCCTAACAGCTTATTACCCAGTAGTAGGCTTACTAGTATCTACTAACTTCTTAGGAATAATCATAAGAATTGAGCAAGACTAAAAATGAACTTTTCCATGCCAGAAAGAATCGCAATATAACTGTATACAGTTTCAGTTAAGGCTTATTTTAATGTAGGTACTAAAGGTTTTAGCCAGCTAAGACATTAGATGTGTGAGAGAAATTTTACAAATTTTGTTCATGAATTGTTTGACAAATAGTAACTCAAGAATAAAAGTAGCCAATAAATGTTTTTGTATCTGTTCTTGTTTGGATAGGTTACTTTCTAAACGAAATCTCTTACAGTTACAGCCTAAAAATGTAATCAGTCAAATGTTATCTGGATTACCCAAATCTATTAGTTCCTTTTAGATTTATTGAAGAGACATTATTAGAAAATATATTGGGTGGCTTAGTGTGGTCCATTGGTCTAAGCATCTGCTTCTGGTGCAGATACACCACTAAATCATGGGTTTGGAACCAGCCTGCTACTCTGCCAGCATTACCTCTTCCCCCACTGTCTCCATCCAATGGAGCAAAAACAAATGCCTGAAAAAAATATATATTGAAGGATCAATCCATGTTGTAAATTAGAGGAACATAAATAGATTTCACATTTAATATGTGTGAGTTAGGTACGTTTCTAACCTATTGCTTTCTTCAATATTACTGGGCTTTATCTGACAGATTTCTAGTCATTCAAATTGATAACCTAAAAACGTAAGACTTCTTAGCCTATTCTGTGATCTGTGTTTTTCTTTCATAGGAAGAACTCATTACTTCAGAACTTTATCGGAAAAGAAAAACAGCTCATGCGAAATGGCTTTAATTGAACACTACCAAAATGGCCTGTGTGAAAAATTATCACCATACATACTGCTTTTGCTTTAGGCATATTGTTATTATTTTGTTAGTAACTCTTGGATACCTTCATCATCTTAGAAGTTGAAGTCTATTAAAAGGACCAGTCTCTGGACTCTGGACAATGTGATGAAAGCATTACAGACTCCCAGCTTCCTCAACCATCACATTACCTGCATTTGTCTACAAAGGTTTTCTTTTACCTCCACTAAAACTGAACGTCACGCTCTTTCACTGAGCGCTACATTTCTGAATGGTTGCAGGGATGAATGTCACTCCAAGTCCTAACCCCACATTTTTGCCAAATGTCTTGTCAGACAGAAGTGAACAGTTCCTTACATTTTGTCTGTATACTCAGCTTTCACTGCTATGGATGAGCTAGCCTTCCCCATGGTGAGAGATTTTGGCATTTATGTCACAGAGTAACAGGCAATGCACGTGGCACTATGGCGAGCAGATTCTGGGCAACACTAAATGAAAACTAAGACTTTTGCATTGGATTAACGACACTATGTCTACAGCATATCAGACTGCTGGTGTTTGCCTTCTGCTGTAGTGGTATATTCTACTGGAGAAGTGGCTACATCTTGGCCACTGCTTTGGTGAGTCCCCCTTGATGATATTTGCAGCCCAGCCAGTTGGGCATTGTCACCAGTGAGGTCGAGAGAGCTGTGCTGGGTGTTCCCCAGGTTGGGACAGCAGGACACTTATCATGGATGCCTTGCCATGCCTCATTCACATTGATCCAATATAGTACTAAATAATGAAATACAACAACATGGGTGTGAGGAAATTCATCTGGATAATTTTCAGATTGGAAAAGTTAGCAGACACATGTGTGAAGAACAGCCAATACAACACAGCAGATTACCATTCGGACTCCAAACAACCAGTTTTATAATGAATCTTTGATCCCTTCATTCTCATTGGAAAGTGGACAATTCTTGAAAGTTTTGTGCTTCCTGTGTTGTTACCACAGTTCCCACGATGACACCAATGCTCATAATGGCACATAGTTACACTCCACATAAGTGAAAACGAAATTATGCTCAAAACACAAGATTACACATTTGAAAAGGTTCAACAAGAAACTGAAGAAATGTATTGGCTAGAATATGCCACATTATGGCCCATTCTACATCCATCCTTAAATGACTCCATGCTGTTGTTAAATTAAAACTTTTTTGAATGTCATTTTGTTGTAGGTGTTTCTTCCTTCCTTTGAACATCGCTCAATGCTGCCGGTTCAATCAACCAATAAACACTACAATGCTGTGTCCTTTCAATTACACCTCGATCCTCCATTACCCCTGATAGAGAGAGACTGGCCTCAATGAGTCTGAGTCTCAAGTTACCTCCTTAGTCCCTCCTGTCTGTCCTGTACGATGACAGACTGGTATCGGAGTGGATCATTACTTGCCATCAGCCTCTCACCCACCTCACTCAAGATCATAGTTGTACTCTCAGAAGTGTACATATCCATAGTTGTGTAGTTTTGTGTATGTGATCTATTTTTCATTAAAAATGAAGGGAACAGTAATCCCCTGTAAGATAGAAACACTCAAATATACAGTTTTAGATGGTCCTCTTCTCTCTTAGTTACGTTTAGGCTAAATGGAGTTTGTATCAGCTGCCATGCTTCGCCTCTAAATTGTCAATCACTGTGCAATCAAGGGCATTTCTGTTTGTGTGTGTGTGTTAGCTGTTTGTGTGTGTGTGTTAGTGTGGGCCTCCATGAAAGTGTTTGTGCATGGGTATACATGACTGGACAAGCTGATTGAGAACTGAGTTTGTTGCTAATTTGGCTGTATTATAGTTATGGAATGGCCAGATTTGTCAGTGCAACTGTAGCGGAAATTATTCATAATGGAACTATTCTGGTGACATAACATTGTCTGAGACTACAAAACCCAGAGACCTTTTTGTATAATGGGCCATCTGCTGTGACATGGACTACTGGTTCTATGAGAGAGTAGAGAAATAATGATAGGGATAACGAAGATGATAGTTATGGTTATGATATACTTATGGACATGATTGGTTTTATCCCCGTGTGGATCGGCCAAGATATAAGTAAAACAGCGGATTGTTGACTATGACATGCGCATATTGGGGTTGACAATTGACATTTGACATATCAATAAAGTTTGAACTACATATACAGATAATAACCTAGATGAAGGCAAATTTTACTGGTGGTCAATGAGGAGATTCACAAGCTCCCCCAATGGTGTCTATTAACACAAATATTGCCATGATACAGTATGTACATTGTTTGGGATGAGTTACACTGACCTCAGACCTCCCTGACCTCTAACAGAGCTCAGATCTCACTGACCTCTAACAGAGCTCAGACCTCACTGACCTCTAACAGAGCTCAGACCTCACTGATCTCTAACAGAGCTCAGACCTCACTGACCTCTAACAGAGCTCAGACCTCACTGACCTCTAACAGAACTCAGACCTCACTGACCTCTAACACAGCTCAGACCTTACTGACCTCTAACACAGCTCAGATCTCACTGACCTCTAACACAGCTCAGACCTCACTGACCTCTAACAGAGCTCAGACCTCACTGACCTCTAACACAGCTCAGACCTCACTGACCTCTAACAGAGCTCAGACCTCACTGACCTCTAACAGAGCTCAGACCTCACTGACCTCTAACAGAGCTCAGACCTCACTGACCTCTTACACAGCTCAGACCTCACTGTCTGAATCCAAACAAATACATATAAATATATAAAAAGATAAAACTAATTTCAGCACTGAGGCCGGCAGTGTGAACAAAGCTTAAGTTTGTTGTATGTGTTGTAATGTGTCACTGATTTACAGCAGGTTCCCATTTCTATTTTCTACCGTGAATTTCCAACCTTACATCCTAACCCTAACCAAACCCAATTTTTGAAAGTCAGTCCATGCAGTACTGCAGGATGTTTCACCACAGTTCATGTTTGTAATTAATGTCAGGATATTTTAATGTGAATATTATGTCTTGAAGAGTTAGGAAAACAAGTACACACAGACACACATACACAAACAAACACAGACAAACAGACACAGACAATCCATTATTTTCATACAGGTTGAAGTGGATATGAAGAGAGCCTGGAGATGCCAACGTGTCCTTGACATTTCCGGTCCTCTAACGGAGGTTGTTTTTGAACCCCTTTAATACCCCTCCTTCCTGGTATTCTGGGTTGTCCTTGAATCCAGACGGTGGATTTCTGCCTCTCATAACAGCCCTCTATCTGTTCTCTCTCCCAACTTTTTCTCCCTCCTTTTCCTTTTTCTACTTCTCCCATCGCTTTCTCCCTCCCTCCTTTTCCTACCCACTGTGTCGTAGGAACATGCTGTCTGCACAATTCAGCTGAATCTGCTCCTTTGCGGATCCTTTGCGATGATGCACAATAATGCTCCCAATGAGAATAACAAGGGGGGTGTACGGGGGAGAGATGGTAAGAGAAGGAAATAAGAGGAGGATTAGGAAAAGAAAAATACTTTGACTTTGACTAGGCAGGCACAAAAGGAGGAAGTGCATGAACAAGGAAGAAGGGGTGAGAGGTGTGGAATCAAGGAAAATACAGGGGAGGTGAATAAGAAACTATGGCGACACATGGCTAGAATTAAGAATTTGACAATGAGAATCTAGATGCTTGGAGAGACAGAATGAAAAAGAGAGAGATACCTCTTTTCTGAAAGATGAAGGGTGGACGACAATGTTTCAGGTTGGTGAAAGCTGTGCCACAGTGTGTTATTACTTCCCTACCTTCAAAAGGACTGTGATGGCAGCAGACAAAAACACAATCAATACCACATCCTGTATTGCATTCAGTTTGTAAGATTAAGCATTGAGCATTTACATGAGCAAATACTGAAGTCACTGCAGCCTACTGTCCAACTACGCTCTGGGCAAATGTTCAGCAGCCTGATGCAATTTAACTTAGTTTGCCCCCTATTCTTGCTGAAGTGGGACCTTGTATCTTCTTCCAGGGCAGCATCTCAAAACATTTGGGAAAGTTATTTGTATGTGGTCTTCCATAATATGCTTGACCTTTTCCCTTTGTCATCTAAAAAAATAGCTTATGTCTCCACCCCCTTTAGTCTATATTTGGTAGAGACACCTTTTGGAGCAAGTATAGATATGAGTCTATTTGGAGGCTCTACCAGCTTTGCACATCTGGACTCAAAAGTCTGTAATCGAACCCACAAGTGCTGAAGCTCCAGATACTGAACTATTTTAAAGATGGCAAGTTTTATTGCTTCTTTAATCAGCACAGCAAAATTTTTCAGTTTTGCTAACATATTTGCAAAAGCATTTCCAAATGATCAGTAAGCCTTTTGAAATGATGACAGCAAACACAATGTGCTAATGGAACACAGAAGTGATGGTTGCTGATAATGGGTATCTATACACCTACCGTATGTAGATATTCCATTGAAAATCAACTGTCTCCATCTGCAATTGCCATTTACAAAATGGATATTGTATACACTGTATTTCTAATTAATTTGATGTTAATTTACTTCAAAAACAGGACATGTCTAAGTGACCCCAAACTTTTGAGCAGCATTATACTGCTCAATATATACACCATAACATTATGACCACTGACAGATAAAGTGAATAACACTGAGAGGAAAGGCTGTCCTGTGGGGTCTGATCCAACAGACAAGCTCAATTGCTGAAATTGAGCATAAATTGCTGAAAAGGTGAACGCTGGTATTTGATAGAAAGGCGTCAGAACACAGTTTGTTGCGTGTGGAGCTGCGTAGCCGCAGACCAGTCAGTGATCCCTGTCCACTATCAAAATAATCTACAATGGACACGTGAGCATCAGAAATAGACCACGGCGAGATGGAAGAAGGTGGCCTGGTCTGGTGAATCACGTTTCCTTCTAAATCACGAGGATGGCCGGGTGCATGTGCGTCGCTTACCTGGACAACACATGGCACCAGGATGCACTATGGGAAGGAGGCACGCCAACAGAGGTAATGTGATGCTTTGGGCAATGTTCTGCTGGTAATCCTTGAGTCCTGCCATTCATGTGGATGTTGCTTTGACACGTACCACCTACCTGAGTATAGTTGCAGACCATGCGTCCCCTTTCATGGCGTTCCACAAAGAAAAAATGGTCCAGGAATGGTTTGAGAAACACAATGAGTTCAAGGTGTCAGTCCAATCGAAGATCTGTGGGATTAACCTGGACAAACTAAATCGATCCATGGAGGCCCCATCTTGCAACTTCCAGGACATAAAGGATCTGCTGCTAATGTCTTGTTGCCAGATACCACAGCACACCTTCAGACATGTAGTGGGGTCAATGGGTCAGGCTATTTTGGTGGCAAATGGGGGACTTACACAATATTAGGTAGGTGGGGATATTGTAATAGCTGATCAGTGCATTTATAGACACTGGGCAGAACAAGAATGGAAAATAGTGGTATGGACAAATTACGTTGGATGCAATGTGTGTGGTCTGGGGGTGCTTTGGTGGTGGTAAACTGGGAGATTTGTACAGGATAAAAGGAATCTTGAAGAAAAAAGTGTATCACTCCATTTTGAAATGCCATGCCAAACCCTGTGAACAGCATTTGTTTGGAGCCAATATCCTCCTAAAACAGCACAATGACCCAGAGAACAGTTTCAAACTATGCAACTATTTAGGGAAGAAGCAGTCAGTTGGTATTCAGTCTACAACAGAGAGCCCAGCACAATAACCAGATCTCAGCCATCTTGAGCTGTTGTGTGAGAAGCTTGACCGAATGGTAAGTAAGTGCCTATCAAGCCTATCCAACTTGTGAGAGATGCTTCAAGAATGCATGGGGTGAACTCTCTTCAGATTACCTCTGCAAATTAACTAGAATGCCAAAGGGCCGGAAGGTTGTAATTACCGCAAATGGAAGATTCTTTGATGAAAACTAAGCTTGAAGGACACAATTATTATTTCTAACCTTGTCAATGACTATATCTACTATTCAAACTAATTTCATGTATGTTTTCATGGAAATCTAGGAACTTTCAACGTGACCCCAAACTTTAGAACAATGTAGTGTATTAATCAAATCAATATTTGGTTTGACCACACTGCATTCGAAACAGCATCAATTCTTCTAGGTACACTTGCACAAGGCATATAGCATTTCCAAGGCATATCGTCAAAGGTATGATTAAACAATTATACCAAACATGTGCTGACGATCATCAATTCAATATGTGGGTTCAAAAACAATCACCCAAAAGTCATACACCAAGGCAAGACTGAGCACAGCAACAAGACACAAGGTAGATACTGCATCAACCAGGTCTCTCCCAGGCAGAAATTGCAAGGCAGACAGAGATTTTCAGATGTGCTGTTCAAGCTCTTTTGAAGAAGCACAAAGAAACAATCTTGAGGACTGTAGACACAATGTTCGGCCAAGGAAAGTTACTGCAGCAGATGCATCATGCTTGCTTCCCTTTGCAATCGGAAATACGGTATTTTTTATTAAATAGGTACTGTGAATCTAATGCATACAGTCCTAAATAGTTACAGTGGGTTCTACATTAGATGATGATGATCATGAAGGCTTTATCCCCCCTATCACCATATTCCTTATATAAGGCATTGTTTTGGACAGAAACCTCAGCACGGGTTGGCTGCTCCGCCTACAGGCCATTGAGGTTAGAATAGGAAAACAAAAACTACAATTGTCAGTCATTTAATTTCATAAATTAGGTCCAGAAATATATAATAATTGCTAATTGCTCTTTTAATTCTGTTTACCACTGTGGCTCTTTGACGACTTGAAATGTTGGTATTGCTGCATTAAATCTGCCAGTAAAAACAAAAACTCTTGAGGCATAATATAAACTGTCTCTTCATATAAAGTGTTCCTTTGGCATTAGACCAGAGGGCTGGAGGCACTGAGTGTGTACAGAGACTATGGGACCAGGGTTAAGGTGTGTCTAGAGAGGCGCTGGCGTGGAAACAAGTTCTCCTATATGACATGACTGGTGTTCTGGTTGGGTGAGCATGGGATTGAACTTAGAAAGAAAAGAGAGAAAGGAAAAACGAGAATACAGGGTGAAAGAGAGCGAGAAAGAGAAAGGTTAGGGACAGAGAGAGAGAGTACAGGACGACAGAGGAAACACCAGGGAGAGAGCACTCCAAGGAGTGTAGTGACAATACCCTCTCCTCAGTGAAGGCCCTGTGCTGTTGCTCCATCTGTATCCTCATGTTTTCTAGGTGCAGTTGTGCTCATAGGTTTGCGTACCCTGGCAGAAATTGTGGCATACCCTTAGTTCTCAATACTGTGTATTTGCCCCTTTAGCATCAATGACATCATGCTGTCTTTTGTTATTGTTCTCTAGGAGGACCCAAATTCTTGAAGGTGGTATAGCTGCCCATTCATCTTGGCAAAATGTTAACTGGTCATGCAAAGTCTTTGGTCGTCTTGCATGAACTGCACTTTTGGGCTCTCTTTCTGATAACATGCTGCATTCATCTTATTATCAATTTTCACAAGATTCCCCAAGCTCACACACCCCAAAACATCAGTGAGCCACCACCATGTTTCACATTGGGGATGGTATTCTGTTCACTATAGACCTTGTTGACCGCTCTACTAACATAGAGCTTGTGGTTGTTACTATAAGCTCTATTTTGGCCTTGTCACTCCAAATTACAGTGTGCCAGAAGCTGTGAGGCGTGTCAAGTTGTTGTCAGGTGGCATTGGTGCAGTAAAGGCTTCTTTCTGGCAACTCGACCATGCAGTTCATTTTTGTTCAAGTGTCATTGTAGTGTGCTCCTCGAAAAACCACACTGTCTTTTTCAAGAGCAGCCTGTATTTCTTCTGAGGTTACCTGTGGGTTTTTCTTCCCCAAATCTTTCACTTCTTCCCTGAATTTTTCATTCTTAACAAGTGATTAAACAGTACTGTCAAGGCTTTGAATATCTATTTATATCCTTTTCCATCTTTCTAAATATCCATTGCCTTGTTACGCATGTATTTTGAAAGTCCTTTTATGCTCCCCATGGCTCAGTATCTAGCCTGCTCAGTGCATCCACATGAGAGCTAATAAACTTCCTGATTATTTATACACAGACACTAATTGAAACTTAAAAAGCCACTGGCGAAAATTAAGCCTCTTCTTAAAAAAAACAAATCTGGATTCAGACACATCAAACAAACTATAGACCGATATCGAACCTCCCATTCCTCTCAAAAATCGTCGATATTTTTTTCCCCCCAACAACTGAAGGCCTTTCGGAAGACAAATAACATTTATGAATTGCTCCAGTCCGGTTTCAGACCCCATCATAGTACTGTGACTGCACTCGTGAAGGTAACAAATGACCTTCTAATGGCCTCAGACAAAGGTTTTGCATCCGTTCGTATGTGTGGATGGTATATCTTCTGACAAATCTAAAGTATATTTTAGTGATCCTCAAGGCTCAGTTCTGGGCCCATTATTGTTCTCACTATATATGCTGCCTCTTGGTGGAGTAATCCAGAATCACAATGTCAATTTTCACTGCCATGCTGATTACACACAGTTCTATATTTTGATGAAGCATGGAGAAGCCCTCAAATAAGCATGTGTTTCAGATATTAGGAAATGTATGACAGAGAACGTTTTGATTTTGAACTCAAGAATAACAGAAATGCTTGATTTAGGACCCAAGAAACAAAGAGTTTTGTTGGCAGATGTCATTGTGAACCTCGACGGCTGCATGGTTGTATCCCAAAAAACTATAACCCTGACCTCTCCTTTGCTGAACATATAAAATATATCTTAAGACTTGCATATTTTCATCTTTGAAACATTGCAAAAATCTGAAACTTTTTATCAAAAACATATGCAGAAAATCTAATCCATGCTTGTGTTACTTTAAGATTAAATTACTGCAATGCTTTTTTTTGCAGTTACCCTGATCAATCAATAAATAAACTTCAATTAGTGCTGCACACGGCTGCTAGAATCCTAACTGGAACCAAAGATTTGAACACATTACTCCAGTTCTAGCTTCTTTACACTGGCTGCCTGTTAGGGTTGGGCTGATTTTAAGGTTTTATTGTTAACCTATAAATCAATACATGAACTTGCTCCCACTTATCTCACTGAAATGATCCAGCCATACATACCTGCACGTAACCTTAGATGCAGGCCTTTTGTACCTAAAATGTCTAAACAAACAGCCGGAAGCAGGGCCTTCTCTCATAGAGCTCTACTGCCGTAGAATGATTTGTCAGTTAAAGTTAGAAATGCAAACTCAGTGGTCTATGATTAAGTATAGTCTGGCCCAGGGGAGTGAAGGTGACCAGAAAGGCATGATACTGTCAACTCTTGCTCTCTTGTCAGGTGGGCTCGCATCGCCACTGGGATGCCCTTCCTCCAATGCCATTTGGGGGCAGAGTCACTGGCTTGTTGTTGTCTCTGTTGCACACTTGTGCAATTGGGCTGTACACTGCTGGCAATTCTCAGCCCTCATTCAAGATGATTGTGGTTGTTGGGTGTTCCTTTGGTTGATGGTTGGCAATGTGGGTGGATTGATTTCCGGCCTGATGAGCCTTGTCTGGGGCCTCCTGGTTGTGTTGCAGATCAAGATGATATCTGATGATTTCAGCTGCCACTCTGCTGACTCCCCCCTCACCCGCCTGTCCCTGTCCTTGTCCATCTGGTCATGCCTCCAATCTGGACTAGGTTTAAGTAGACTCCGGGCTCAGTCCACATGCATTGATTAATTATTACAATTTGGATTCTTAATATGTTAACCTGGCACAGCCAGAAGAGGACTGGTCACTCATCTGAGCCTGGCTCCTCTCTAGGTGTCTTACATTCTTAGGGAGATTTTCCTAGCCACTGAAGTTCAACAATACTTTTGTTTGCTCCTTGGGGTTTAAGGCTGGGTGTTTTGTTTTGTAAAAGCTGATGTAAAAATTAATTTGATTCTAATTTGATTTGATCAGGGCCATTTGGGTGATTTCTGTTATCATTATGATTTAAAAAGGGGCCAAACAGCTATGTGACAATAAATGGCTCCATATCATCACTATCATTAAATAAATGACAGTTTTTTTTAAAAACATTTTCAAAATCAGTTCCACATTTTTATAATTTCTGCCAGGGTATGCAAACTTATGAGCAACTATATATATACTATATACACAGCTCTGGAGAAAAGGAAGATTTTGAGTGAGGAACAGAAGGGTAAAAATTAAGAGACCACCGCAAATTGAACACTTCTGTTCATTACTCAAAAAATTTGCAGCTGTATATATGAAAGGAAATCAGTGTTGAACCATATTAAGCACACGTTTGACAAGTGTGGACAGGGAGGTTTCTAGCAATATAACATCTAATACAAATCTTTATCATTAGAGCCCTCACTCCATTCAAACCATTTTTGAAATCTTAACATCTCCTGACCTCCAAGGAGGCATGAAGAGATTCACGGTTATGGCTTCATTAGACTAATGTGCTGCTAATATCTTGCTTCCAACTTTTCCCCTCATATTGTCAACTCAATTCCCTGTGGTAACTATCGATCAATCAAATGTATTTATAAAGCCCTTTTTACATCACCAGTTGTCACAAAGAGCTTTTATAGATAGTCAGCCTGAATCCCTAAAGAGGAAGTAACAATAGAGTGGATGCGCAGTAGCTAAGAAAAAAATCCCCAAGAACTTACAAAGAAACCTAGAGAGGAACCAGGCTCTGAAGTGTGGCCAGTCCTCTTCTGGCGGTTTTAGGTGAAATTTGTAAGTACTGGACGTTTTGGGCCACATCAATATTTTTGCATGTTCAGATGACAAGAAGGTCAATAAGTACATGTGGACTGTGTCCAGAGTATTTAAACAGAATCGAGATCAGCTGCAGAGTAAGGTGGACAAGGACAGGAATGACCAGGCGAGCTGTTGGCAGTGGCAGCAGTAATCATCAAGCAACAACTTGAAGGACTTTGGAGAGGGACAAATATGAGTCATTTGGACCTGGTTGTTCTGAGGTGTGGTCCAAGGGCTCATGTCCTCCTGAGGTTAAACACCATACTAGGAAAGTTAGAGTGAACCTTTCTTGAATTCAAAAGGTCCCTCGGCACATAATTATACAGGAGCAATAAAATAAGAGCTGAGACTGGGGAGTCCAGAGACTTTGTGGTCCAATCTGAAGGTAAACACGGACAGGGCCCACCAGGCAGGAATCAGACCAAAGGGACACCAAACAACCTCAACCACTCTGCAAGACGGCCGAGTATAACCCACAGAGGTCACTCACATTGCATGAGGAGGGCAAGGGGGAACAAGAGTAAGCAAGTGACCCAAATGGCACTGGAGAGAGGATATCCCAGTGGAGCCTGCCAAGCAAAGACAGCAAGGGTGGATAGTAAATCCAGGGCCTTTTCGTTCAACTTCTCACCCCTGGGCCAGACTACACTGAATCATAGACCTTGCTGAAGAGATGAGTCTTTAGTAGACACTTAAAGGTTTGCACTTTAAATCTACGTCATTCACCTTAATTGGCAGATCATTCCTCAGTAGTGGAGCTCTGTAGAAGAAAGCCCTGCTTAAGGAGATCTGAATCTTGTGCTCTTGTTACATATAGGTTAGTATTGCTGGACCGATTCAGAGAGTAAAGTTGGAGCAAGTCCATGTAATGCTTTTTGGTTAACAATAAAACCTTAACTGAAGAAATACACCCAAATACCCTTTCTCTATTTCATTGGTATGTTGCTAATAAATCAAGCTTATTGTGAATTGTCCATGTCCAATTTCAAGCGTTAGGTATATAACTCTAACAGAACTTGTGTAGTAGTATGCACTTTTTCTCTTTTACCACTGTGACTACATTTTATGATATTTTGGGTAAAAACCCTCTGTAGACTTTTAAAATCAGCCATAACAGGCAGATAGCCTTCAGAGGCTAATACTGGAGTAATGTGATCACATTTTTCAGTTCTTGTTAAGATTCTAGCAGCTGTGTATTGCACTAATTGAAGTTTATTTATTGTCTTCTCGGGGTAACCAGAGAGAAGAACATCACAACAGTCTAATCTTGAAGGAACAAAGCATGGATTAACTTTTCTGCATAAAAAAAAAAAAAAAGCATCACAGATTTTTTCCATTGTTCCAAAGATGGAAAAAAAACGATTGAAAAGTATTTGTTCTTCAAGAGAGTTTTGGAATAGTACCGTACAACGCGTGCGTGCATGTGCATACGTGTGCGTTTGCGTGCACGTGCGTTTGCTTGTGTGTGTGTGAGTGTGTGTGTGTGTGTGTGTGTGTGTGTGTGTGTGTGTGTAGGTTTGCTCAACCATACATTGAATGGGCTGAGCACAACCCCCAGTCCTGCTTGTTATCCATCAAGTAAGAGCCTCAGGGCTTTTGAATGTGTGTCTGTGTTGGTCTACAGTCTGTCTATACATTATACACACTAGATGCTCTCAAGACCAGGCCTAAGGCAAGTTATGTGGTAGAAGCACCGGAATACATTATCAAACAGCATGTACACAACAACACACTAAAGACTTGTCCAGTTGTGCCCTTTCAATATTCACATCTCCTCACAGTTGAAATCCCAACATGGTCCTATGGTCCTATGGAGAGCATTGTTTCAGACTGCTGGGAGCAAGCAACACTGGGAAAAAAAACATTCAAAATGGACTGAGACAAAGAGGTTGTTTCTTACCTTGTCCAACGATAACGATGCACCAACAACATTTTATTTTCCCTGTTGCCAGGATTAATTTTTGTTATTTTACAGAGTCATCATTTATATAACATGTGTGCTTTCCAAACATATCTGAAAAGATGGCAAAACAACCCGTTTTCCTCGTTAGCAGAACAAAAGCTATTAAAATATAAAACTCAATATTAACTGTAATTTCAGTGACCCCATTCAAACGGTTTATCGCACTAGACTCTATGATTACCACATTCTACTGGAAAAACACAAAACCTCAAATCAAATTGGCCACATTAAAAATACCTAAGGACACTGAGGCTTTAGTTGCTGGTTATTATTTTAAATGTTTTAAAATGGTACACCCTGGCAAACCCATTGAACAATGTAGTGAATTCAATGCATCAGAATCAACATAAAATCCCTGAATGAAAATATAACACACAGAATGCCATTAACCTTTTGTAAGTGAACTAACAAAAACATAACTTCTCCAAAAACAGATTTGTTGTCAAGAGCTACACCATGGTTCATTGCACTCTGGTAAGGGGACACCATGTACAGTAGTTGTCAATCATAATGGCAAGTTCTTGGGAGTTGACTTGCCTTTACTGGGAGGAAAAGCAGCTCTGTCATGTTTAGGTGGTATCTGAGGTGGTGTAGAGATGTGCTGTCTGTTAACTTCTGCATAGTTAAACAAATTAGTTGAAACACCACAAATCTCTAAACTTGTTCCCTACTTTAACTAACATCCAAATTAACAACAGGTATAACAGGGTCATTACATTACATTCAACGCATTCAATTAGAAAGAGATCACTGTAGAGGGCTAGCTAATAGCAGTATAGAAAACAATGACTCCAATCACTCAATGGCTGGTGCCACTACACTATGTGAACTACGTTATGTAAACTGAAATAGAGAGATGCAGATCGTCCATCATAATATAACCGTAAACAGTTTTATTTTAGGCTAACTATAACCAAGCTACTGAAGCTTTTGGCCAGCAAAGTTTTTGTCTTCCCATAACAAATCCTAATGCCTAATTTGTTTTGTCCGTAGCGAGGCTCAAACGCCGGTCGCCTACATGGCGGTCTGCGTCTCTAACCACTATGCTGTTTAACAATGGGTGGTCTGTCAGTCAGTCAGTCAGTCAGTCAGTCAGTCAGCCACTTTCTTCTTGGCCAGCTCTGCTTACGCAGTCCGCCAAAAGGAACGTATGTGTTTATTTACCAATGATTTTAGCAATAGTTATTAAGGACATTAATATCCCCAACCTTATGCAGTGGGAGCACATGAGCGGTTTTCCTGACTAAGTTTAACCATCAAAATGAATGGTAGAAAAAAGATATGCATTAGAGCTCCAGAGATAATTGGAGCATCACTAACCAACATGCCTGGATCCAGCATTTCAGCCTCTGTGGTTTTTCTTAGTGTCCATAACAAGCAAGGAATCAAGGATGTTTTTAATCAGTGAACAGACTCAGCGAAAACCCTTGACACTTAAAATCAGAGTATTCCTGCTTAATTATTCATTTTTCATGTATTCCTCTGCCATTTAGCGTAGGTATTGAAGTTTCTTCAAAACAGTTCATGAGATGCAATAAAGTGGCAATTATATTCATTAGCAATTGCATTGTGTGTACTGTACATATTGTATTTATGCTGCATTTCGAAGAACTAAATACCTGAGCCTAAGACTGTTGAAAGAAAAATGTATTATATGGACATATTTAGGAAAGGTTGAAGACCGGACAGGGAAATTTGTGTAGATGCCCATTAGCTCCAGGCAGCCATCACTGAGCCATTGATCAGAGGCAGATTGTCCCAATACTGGCAACCTCTGGGGCCAATATAGTTGGCTGCATAGTCCTTACATAGTGCCAGTGTGAGTGTGTTTTCTGAGGTGGTAATACTAGAACATGAGCCTTTTTGGAAGGACTACTGGATAAGTCTTTAAGTAACATGGTGCTCTGCTGATTCATGCCCTGTTCATTCACACAAAATCAACTTCCTGGTGAATTGTAACAAGAGAGGGTTGTTTTGTTATTATCATTATTTTCCACTTGCTTTGCCAAAGTGAACAAAATGGAGGAAGAGTGAGAAAAGCCGAGCGAGGCAGAGAAACAGAGAGGAAAATCTAAACTGTGCATAGAGAAAGTGAGAACCACAGTGTGTGAGAGGGTGGTGCAGAGCAAAGAGTAGAGGTGGAGGTAGATAAATCCTGGTCCCAAACGGTGTCGATAAATGCTCGTTACCATCCGTAATGAGGTCACAGAAACACTGTCTTGGGCACTGATGAAGATTTATGGAGGGATAAAGGAGGGTCCACAGTAACTGAACTCTACTGGACTCCACACCTGGGGAAGCAGGTTAGCGTGGATCGAAGACAGAGGGTACTGCTGTTTGAAGGAGAGGACTAACTCATATGTACAGACAGACTTGAAGGTCTAATATACGGAATTGTCGTAAGCTGGACAAGAATAGATTTTATAGCAAGATGGTTTTGAGTGTTAGGACCCAAATTGTAATTGAAATTATAACATATCGTAAAGAACTGTAGTTCAGTTTCACATCAAATCAATGTGGATTGGAAACTTTTAAGTAGCCTGAAATATTATTAATTTGGCTAACTTGTTGGTTAACTAAGGTATGGTTCCTAAGGTATGATCAGTAGGGTATGATTAGTATATGGTTACTTGGGTCTAGTGACTAGGGTATGGTTATGAAGATATGATGTGTCTGGTTTATGGTTTCTAGGGTATGGTTATGCAGATATGATGTGTCTAGTTTATGGTTTCTAGGGTATGGTTATGCAGATATGATGTGTCTAGTTTATAGTTTCTAGGGTATGGTTATGAAGATATGATGTGTCTAGTTTATGGTTTCTAGGGTATGGTTATGAAGATATCATGTGTCTAGTTTATGGTTTCTAGGGTATGGTTATGAAGATATGATGTGTCTAGTTTATGGTTTCTAGGGTATGG